>UELU01147713.1:0-26036 GCA_900490025.1 Megastigmus dorsalis
GCCCCTACCTCCTCCCCCACTCGCCCCTTCAGCTTTCATTCTTCGCGCCACCGCCCCGCTTCCTATCTCCCACCACCACCGAAGCTCTCCGCTCTGCACCCCCATCTCTCTCTCTCTCTCTCTCTCTCTCTCTCTCTCTCTCGTGCACACGAGGCCGCGGCGAGGCGCGTCAGCGACCTGGCGTTCGCTCCCGTACACATATACGTATACATATATCACCGCTGGCATTCTCATGCTGATAACGTGCGTTACGTGAATTTCCAGTATATACGCGTGGGTGTGTGCCATTGTGGTTCCCGGGTGCGTGGGATATATGGGAAGGTTCGTGTGTATCCGCGTGTACGTGTGCGTGGTGTTGGAGGACGTTGCCGCGGTATTATTCTGGAGAGCTGTGTGAGGGAGAGAGAGAGAGAAATTTCTTTTTTTACTCGCGCTCGCGGAATTTCGATTGTCTGGGCGTGTACCGCGGGTTATTGTGAGATGTGCACAGGAAGCTGGATTAAATGGCTTGGATTAAAGGGAGTTAGGTTGCGGCAAGCGCTTTGTGGCGTCGCCTGTGGAAATTAATTGTATTCGAAGGATGACAGATGTGGTCGGTGATGATCTATATTTTGGGTATACCGAAGGTTTCGATGATGTTGATGGTTGAGGGCTGATGTAGCCCCTCTTCGTCTGATTGTGCAACAGATTTCAGATTGTACATTTGAAAGTAAATCAGCAATAATGTGCACTACGTTTATTATTAGTTCATTCATTTGATGATCTAGTAGCTATTAAATAATCAACTGATGAAGCGTACGAAGACTGGGAAATTTCTACGATGAACGTATGGAGCGTACATAAGATATTCATGTGCCTGTGCAATATTAGAAATTTAAGAAAATTTCACGAAATTCAATCGATATAGGTATGACGCAAATGGACTGGTAAATTTTCTTCCCTGGTTTTTCGAACTGGGATTAATGCAGCCCCAAAAGCGATGAATAATTCATAGGTTGGTGGTATGATCGATAGATCAAATAACATGTGCCAGCTTACAAAGAAAATATATAACCCCGCAGAACGTGTAAAAAGAAGGCCAGCATCGCAAGCTTTCCTCGCATTTTCTCAAACTTCCGTCGTGTTACATGGCAAAGATACGGCGGTCAAGTGCAGGCCGAAAAGTAACAAGGGTGAAAAGAGCGTCGGTGGTAGAGGAGTCGAAGTATACAGGCGCGCGCGAACTAAATAATCGAGAACCCTTCGAAGACTGTTATACCGAGGTGTAGGTGAAACGACGGTTGCGCCGATAAGGTGGCCTGCAAAAGAACTGCGGTTTCTGTATCGCTATCCAAGCCAGTTGAGGTCGTGGATAAGAAGGTTTTTTTTTATTGTGGCGGAGAGAGTGAGATGGGGTCGCGTGTCTATTGTTTATTGCTAACACGTCGCGATAACAGAAATTTAAAGGGACTTAGAAGATCGTTAAGTATAGGGAATGTTGGGGGTCTACCGTAATGTGACCTATACAAGATTGTGGGATATACTATTTTTAGTTTTCGGAGTAAAATTATCCGGCACCTTTTCTTGGATCGAGTGACAAACGCGTATATTCTTTGGAAACTCGGATAAAACAAAGGGAGAATAACCTTTATTATTGTCTTTCATACATAATGCACGCAATTTTATTTTTAGTTGAAAACACTTCTCCTATAGCGTTTTCCGCAACGGACGACAGAACAAAGAAAAACGATAAAATATAGATGGACGCGGGCAGATAAAGCTATATAGGCAGAGAGACGAGAGAGAGAGAGAGAGAGAGAGAGAGAGAGAAGGAAGAGAAAGTAGGCGCAGGCGGAGAGAAGTTAAAAAAAGAAAAGAGGCCGAAGGCACTTTGTCCTGGCGGTAGGTTCGGGAACTTCTAATTTGAGAAGTTTTGCCGCTCGTGTCTCGCCGGTTCCCCCCAACGGAGAGAGAGAGGCTATTACTTTTCGGAAGGCAAACTTTGCATGAGTCCTGCGCGCATGTTTTCTCCTTCAGCTCTCTCTCTCTCTCTCTCTCCCTCTCTCTCTCCTCGTCTCTTTCTCGAAATTAGGCAGTGTGCACGAGAGACGCGCCGCGCGGATAAATGGAAATATCGATCCGATTCTTATGTGCATATACACGTATCTCGCTCGACTTTTTTTGCCAACGAGTTTTCTTTCTTCGACAGTTTACGCTACGGTTATTGCCTGGGCTATATAGCCGTTAATTATCGCTATTGCGCCCCGCGGAAATTCGATAATTGAAACGTTAAAATATAGTTGGCAGCCGAATTTTATCGTAACGCTGAAATATTTCAATATAAGCAGATACACCGAAAGCTGTAAAAGTCTTCCGAAAACATATCACTCTTTTAATTCTCGAACAATTTTCCGTATTAAAGTGAATAAAGCGCGCGCACGCATCAGCCCAACTGGCTATAAAATCGCGAGAACCAACGAATATATATATTCCAAAGAGGCTCAACATCTTCATGGTCGCGCTCACTCCTCTCTCCGCGAGTGTTCATAAATATTTTCGTTAACGACACGCGCGCCGCTGCACACAATAACTTGCGATATGCACGTATACACACATCGAACGCACTGGCGAAAGAAATAAAAAAGGCTCACCGCGTATACAACCTCTCTCTCTCTCTCTCGCGCTCGCCGATGATGACGAGGAACGATACGATCGATAATAGCGACAGGCCATCATCGACGCGATGCTGATGCCCCTCTCTCTCTCTCTCATACTGCATAATAAACTTGGATGTACACCTGCTCGCGCGCGCGTACACATGCACACACATCCGCGTATTCCAGGAGCAGCAGTGGCTCCCGTTATACGATCTCGACGCAATATAACCGCCGATTGATGGCTTCGCACTTCATTAACTCGGCCGCGCGCGGCCTGCCTCCAGTATGTGCAGAGTGTATCTGGTGTACCTGTACATATATGTACGCGCGGGATGCACACGCGGACGCAGTAAAGTCCAGCCGCGTTAAATCGTCGGGAGAGGCACTTAAGAGTCGGGGGCTGAGCGTTGCCCACCTATTTAACGTGCCGAAAATTAAATACCGTATGTGCGTATAGGCGCTTTGCGCACGCCTGTGGCCATCGCACCACCTATATACGACTCTGTTTATGTATCGTATTATACATTATAAAGGGCGCATAATGTGGCACGCGATCGTTCGGTGCGGTGCTCGTGAGAGATTTGACATGGTCCGTGGATGCGTCGACACTGATTTTAGATATTACACTTTTGGAGTGTAAGCCAGTGTGGTGTATACTTTCAGTACGAAATAATATAACGAGTTGCTAGTTGATTAGCGTGCGGCTGAATCGATTGATTGAAATAGTTCTTTTTACTGCTATAATGTATTCCATCTTGATTGAGGAATTGATTACCACGTTTCTTGACCTTTCAAGCTCATTAAGCTTCGAGCGAATTAATTTATCTTTTCATTTAAATAATTCCACGTATAGAAATGCACACGTAAGAAAAGTTATGATAAGCTTGTTTGAAAATCACGTCCTACCTAATTCGTCTGTTTCCACTTATAGGTATTGAGTCTACGGAACGCGATTCAGCCGTTTCAACCTTTAGGCTGCGGGAGTGGTCGATATATCGACCAGCGGTCAGGTCGGAGACTCTACCTGAGCTATCCAGTGACCTTATGTATACATTTTGCACGTCACGAGAGACCGATTACTACTGACATTTCCCCGCAGCCTATAGGTTAACGTATTTCTCCTCAAGTACCTAAATTTGTAAATTTTATCGTAGACCAAGGGATGACCCAAGAGCAGAGTTCGATCTCGGCTCTCATCGCGCGCTGCTGCCCAGCGGCTCGATAATGTTCCTTATATTAATTCCCGCGACGGGCGAATTTGGAGAGAGACCCGAGCAAAAAGGTCGGGCCGTCGCGATCTCCCACGTTGCGGATTTACGAGATCGTCTTCTCGTGCGCTCTCTCGCCTCGATGTCTTCACAGTCATCACCACCGACGTTCGGCTCTTTCCCGCGATTTTATTCCGTGCGCCTTCGATTGCGCTTTTAATGCTGCGCGGTGCGTTCGGGTGATTTTTTATTTTCATCTTGCCAAAGCAGAGCGTGGGACACTTCTTTTAACGTTTTTATCTGGTTTTATGGATACAGAGATATACTTGTGATGCAGTTTGGGAATGCGATTTGATGCTGATGTACGTGCCTGTTCATAATTTCGTTTAGATGATAAAATAAAGTGTTAAGATGCTGATGATTTTTCCAGTTGGTATTATCCGTTAATGACGTAGTTCCTGATCAACCCGGTATTCCTGTTCAGACTAAAAGTTCTAATTCTGTACTTAGACAAATGATTTTTGCATCTATAGTATTCAAAAGATGAGGTGATCAGAAATAGATTTCCCACGAATTTTGACTTTGAATATTTGTATTATTTTTTTTTAACACTTAAAAAATATCGAGCAATTTGTAAAAAAGTAAATCAAGATAGCTTAATTGATCAGAAACTACGTCATCCACGGTAAAGTACCGCAAATTAGAACTATATTCATTGAATGAATGAAATGCTGTACATTTCAAGTGTTTTAATACATATGTTTTTGGCTACATTGTGTAAATAAATTGCTTTCATTTTCAAGCCACTCGCATAAACAAAAAAGATTGAAGTCTTTTATCTTTTATTTTCCGTTTATATATTGCACGCCGTAGCAAAATCCCACCGCAGCTCGCAAACAATGGCTTTGATAAAGGACAATAAAGTAATAAAGATATTAATGGATTCAGCGGCGGAGAGCCGCTTTTTAAAAGAGCTTCTTTCGCTTTCAATCGAGTAACACTTTAGGTCATTCATAAATATTCAAGCCCCGCAAATACAGCCACCGCGACGATTTCTTCTTTTTTTCCCTCCTACTCTTTCTCTCTCTCTCTCTCTCTCTCTCTCTCTCTCTCGCTCGCGATGAGAAAAGCGTTCTATAATACGACAAGATGCAAATGGCGCCTGGCCGCGATAGAAGCAAAAAAAGCGGAAGTACTTTTTTCCTTTCGGAATCAAATGGAATAAAGCGCAGTTTCTTTTTGGCGGTTCATCCTTGCCTTCAATTTGGATGAAAACTTTTTACTTCCATACATTGGATAATCATTAATCAATATATATGGTTTGCCGTTGATAAAAAAATTTCAAAGAACAAATATAGTTTAATTAATAATTCGTAGAAAAGATAACCATTCGCATAACCAAACATTTAATTTAGAATAATGGATTTAAATACGGAGAGTGCACATATTGAAAGCCAAGAAATCTAAGAACACTACGTTGTCATTGGGTACGGTTTCACTTAGCGTTGCGGCATTATACCATTAGAAAAGTTTTTTGAGTCAGGGAAAGCTTTGCGTTTGGATCCTATTGCACGCGGAGCCCAACTCTCTCCGCAAGCCCGCACTTAAGCAAACTTTTCGCACCTTTCAAAGCTTATACCCTCATTTTGGCCAAACCTAAAGCACCGAATTCCCGGATCATCCCCCAAGCCTCAAAGAATTCAGCTCTGTATAGCGATACCGTCAACTATTCCGCGCGAACTTCCAAAATATTTCAAGCCCATCGTCTGTCGTGATATTCCGTGGTCTCCCCGCAACTCTAAACGACAGTTTCCGAGCCACTCGCCGAGAGACCATAACTTGCTCGACACATGGCGCTTACCAGACACTGGCAGTCCTTCTCCTTGCGCGCAGCAGCTTGGGATTTTGGATGCGGGCTATCGCGTGATTATCGTACACACTTATTTTCCTGACTTTTGTGATATTAATTTTGTTGAGACTCGATATTTTTGTGCATGACTATTTCTCGTTACGTGTATTTTTCTAATTCTTAAGCTACAAGAGATTCTTTATTGTTTCATTGAATGTTCTAATCGAGATTCTTCTTTACCCAGCAAATTTTTAGCCTGTAGTTGTTAATGAATAAACGAATAAGCTCATAAAAATTGAATTACCACCAAAGATCGTAATCCCTCATCCTAAATAAAGGATTTGGATCACTAAAAAAAAAAATATAAAGTCGCTCATGGCTATTGGTTTTTTTTCTCTTCTGTAAAATCCTTTTATCGCGCGCTGACCGTTTCGACGTTCGTTTCCTCGACTTTTCTCGCCGATGGTGGTCCCGTGGAAATTTGTCCCGCGGAGTATCTCTCTCTTTCTCTCTCGTGCAGGGCGGTTCGCAAAAATGGGTTCGAACACGCTCGCGCGCGCGCGCACGTGTAAGGAAGGCGAGTGTAAGGAAAGGAAAGGAAAGGAGAAGAGGAGAAAAGAAAAGTTTACGAGCTGGAGCGTGCGGCCGAAGGCTATATCGCTTCTAACGCGAAGGTATATACAGGTATATAGAAGCGCGGAATGCTGAGTGAAGGCTTTCCTCTCCGGCTAAAGATTATCCCAATTTTACGACCTCACAGATGGATTTTTCTCTCTCTCTCTCTCGCTCTCTTTAATCAAGGAATTCCTTTATTGAATCTTACATAGATATATATACATATATATATATATATATATAGGAATAAAATTCTATTTTTTGGATGGATAGCGACGTGCTTACGCGCGATTTCTTTTAATTTATAGTTAATAGTAGTACGCTGATTTATATATATACACATATATTATATGGCTTCATGATATACACAGTTTAGCCACGGTTATGTTTGAATTATTCAAATTGGAGTTGTTATTGAATTTGGGAAGGTGCAGCCCGAGAATTATGAGCCTTTAAAAATAAACTATGTATCGAGTCATTAATTAATTGCTTATACATTGCTCAATCGTATCGTAAATTGTCCGTATAGCCAACGTTTAAATCAAGCAGTTACCACATGCGCCTGACACACTCGTTCCGCGCAAACTTGCACAATTTAATAATTTATAAATACGCGTTCGCTGTAATATCTTTATCTCGGGTTATTTATCGAGAAATTATATCCGTGCTTGCGATAACAAATATAGAAATTGATCCATTCCAAAAAAACCGCTCCTGCCAATACCTTCCAAAGCTATCGAATATTCGCGCTCCAGTTTTCCACTTATCCGCCGAAAAGGCATGCAGCGAACCCAAGTGTCCCCCGGCAAGGTCGTAACTCCATTGCACAAGCCGCACGACAACTCGATCAGATACAAGACCGAACGAGCAATGCAAACTGCAGCCCCATAGGCCTCGCGTCATCGCACGCGCAAACGCGGAAGGGCTACATACGCTTCGGCGACACCAGGCGGGAGGGGAAGAAAAAGTGTGCCGCGCGCACGCGAATCAAGCTTACAACCTAGTCTCGCGAACGACTTAATCCTTGTTCGTAGCCAGCGAGCTGCCAGAGCCATTCTGCATATACATATACGTGTACGCGTATATAAGAAAGCCGGCGACGGCGGGCAATTACCGAAACCACCTGTTACACGCGTCCGCGCGCGCGCCGCAGCTCGCGAGTAAACTTTTATATACGCGGACGGACTTGTACGCCCACGATCGCCTCTCCTCGCCTGTGTACATATATATATATATATATACATATAGCGAGTTTACGACTCTTTTCTTTTCTCTCCCGCTCGGTCGCTTTCGTCGCGTCCTTGTCCGACTCTCGAGCTGTGCAGCAGTACCTGCACGATCTTATGTCCGTCTTCTGATTTCTTCCGTGTAGCTGCAACAGGAGGTTTCGTTGTTGATGCTTAGGTGATTTGGGTGCAATGTGGTTATTCGCGATGGATTGAGATTTCATTGGGTAAGCGTTCCGTGGATTTGTCCTTGTGCGAGTGTTATTGAGAGAAATCGACAGATTTACTCCCTTCGTATTTTGATCGAAGCGCGGTGGAACGACTCGAATAGCTGCTCGAACAACTCGTATATATAGATTGTCGCGTTGCACAATTAGTTTGTTATTGAAAGACGTGCGCTTGTTTAGACAGATAGAGAACTTGTTCGGGCATTACACGAACAAAAATTACTTTACGAAATTTCCCCAAATCGTATCGCAGCAGGAAGGGAAACTCTCCGCGAAACACCGATGAAAGCAAAGCACTCACGCGAGTGTCCATGGTAACACCATACGGTATATATGCTCTGTATATAACTGCACACCCCAAAAGCCGGATATATACCGTGAGTTAGCCGTGAGCTCTTTAAACAGCTGTGCAGGAGCCTTTTCTCGTCGGGGTACGGCAGGTATTACAATGCCGCATACGTCGCCATCTGCCCGATGCCGTGCCGGTCTCCTTTCATACCACGCGCCGCCACAAATACATCGATTATGACGGGCATTTCGTGCGGTAGGGATGTTATGTGTACTGCAGGAATTAAGGGATAGTAATTCACGGGATCTGTTGCTGCTTTGCGACCTGCTGTATTCCGATGGAATTTTCCAGTTACTTTCTCATTACTCCCATGACTTATCAAACGATCATCTGTTAATCATGGTTACGTTACTGCAAAATACTTGCTGGATGATTCGTTGTGTGACAATGCCACGTTTTGAAGGGCATTTAAATATTACCTGTCTATACAACAATACGCTTATTACTCATATGCAATTATTGTGTCATAAATGCTTGAATGCAAAAACTATCTGCTCGTGTGTTTTAAATATTGAAATATCTAGAGGATAAACTATTCTTGCAGTAAAAGCTATTTTACTCTGTCTACATAGAAATTACAAGGATTAATTGCGTGCATTGAATGGTGTATTACATCCATCATTGTTCACGATTGCGATGATTTGCTATTGAAAGAGCTCTATTCGTTCGGCTGCGTCGAGCGACTCTGATAAATCTGACATTGTCTTTGCGTAACACTGCGAAGATTCTCGCGTGACAAATGATAATTGTTTCTCGCTACGTTGAATTTTCGCAAAGAAATCAGAGAATCCAACGTGCGCTGCATTAACAAACGATGCATACACATTTTCAGCCGCTCTCTTCTTCAAAGAATAACATTCAAACTACGCGCAATTTAAATTGTATGAATATGTATCTCGCATATTTAGTAGTCTTGTAAAATTTAATTAAATCTCGTCTGTATCTAATGAAAGTGCATCTTTCAAAGATCATTAATTTAAGTGAAACGGCGCAAAGGCATTTTTACAACTGGTCTACAACAAAGGCTAATATCCCCTAAAGCAGGTATTCTTAACACGGAAAACTTCCCTTTCTCGCATAACCGGCCAGACTCCCAACGAAAGTACCCTTAATATTCGTTTTTCCTCCCTCCGAGCTGCTGCTCGGGCAATTAGCCATCCACGGCTCCTGCGCGCTCAATTTCTAATTAATGAGAATTTATTCGCGCCGCGAAATTTGTCCAAAGCGTACGAGACAATTGGGCCCCTCGAAAATTTACGAAATGGAACATTTGCAACTTTAGCGTCCAACGATAATTCAGCGTCTGTGAACAATCGTTTTTTATTTTTAATTGTATACTTTAGCTGCGCACAAAGAGACGTCGACGTAAAACGTTCATTTACAAAGGTACGATCTTTCTTGATACAAGTACCTAAGCGTGTACAGTGACCGAAAAGAAAAAAATCATTCTCCCAAAGCATCGCTATTCACCGAAACAACTCCATTCAAAAGCAACCAAGTACTTATCCTTCGGTTCCTCTCTACTTCCTACGCGCACAAAACATCGCTCGTCCGAAATCAAGAATCCTATCTCCTCAACGTCAGCTTTTCTTTCGACTCCTTACGCATGTATATACCCATCAGAAGAAGAAGAAGAAGAAAAAACGAAAGAAAGGAAAGGGAAGAAAGGGACTTTGAAAAAGTCGCCGATGTCGTAGTCGTATAGCGAGTTCGCCATCTGGCGTCCCCGACATCTGGCGCTTCGCTCGCAGGCCTTCGCCGAATCAATTCGAAAACTATGCTTTAGTATATATATAACGGAGTAGTAGCGTTTCGCGCGAGGCTCGAAAGAAAAATATTTTTTCGGTTGTAACACAGGCGAGAAGTGAGAATCCATGTGCTCGCTTGCTAACAGAGAGGCTTCGTATAAACTCTGTTATTTCCTGCGGTTACGAGCACTGTGTATATATAATAATATATCGGGTATTTCGGAAGAGTGTCAAAATCAAACAATGAAAAAATCCTAATTAAAGTTTCGCTGTATACGGGAGTGTCGAACACACCGTCATCCAGTGGAAGAGATCTTAATTATCAAATCCTTAAAAGTAGCCGCGCGAAAAAAAAAAGAAGGTTGCCTGTAGCTGTTGATTCACCGGTAAATTAAAAGCAAGCAAGTTTCGGCTAAAGGTTCGCTTCCTTATCGTACACACACACACACACAGCTGAAGAACGGTACCGTTGAAAAAGTCTTGGGAGCTCGCATTGTCTCGACGCGAACGTCTGAGTCCGAAAAACATTTATCAAAGGGAAGCGTAGAGTCACGTTTTATTGAAGCGAGGCAAAGAGCGCCTTTCTGTAGCCGCACTATTTTGTTTTTTCGGAAGGGGGTTGTGTATTGTTTGGCCGCGGCCGGAATCCTCTCCTGGGGTTAATTGAAGACGCTTGTTTGGGGATCGCTTCCTTGGAAATATATATATATATGTATATATGTATACCGGCGAGTTTCCTTGCTTCTTTTTTCCTCGTTTTTCTTCTTTAATTTCTTATTCGGTTGCTCTCTTGCTCTCGGGCCGGGTAATGGAAAGTTAATTAGCTCGAGAGCTGCACGACTACACTTGTTACACTAATGCAATTGATGAAGTTCGATCGCGGGTTGGTTGGTTCTTTCCTTTTGGAAACTCGGTGGAATATGTTGAATTTTGAAGTGGCTGCGAAGATCAAATGCTCAAACTCCATTTAAGTTGATTCATTGTATATTTTATCCGAATTTACTCGTTCACGTGTCTTTTATTTTGAATTGGTTTGAATATTTGTCTAAAAATTATTATTTCTCGTAATGCGCATAGCTCACAAATTACAATTATTTATGAATGACGATTCCCTTTAATGAATTCGAAGGTTCTACATTTAAAATTCTAATGTGAAATTAAATTCTCTGATCTAGATCATCAACGCTTATACGCGATTCGGCGTGATAAATTAATTCCGGCCACTGGTTATACACACGGCGTAATTGTATCCGGCTATAAACGTGATGTGCAATGTATGTTTGTCCGTTTAAGCGAGTGTAAGTGAGAGACAGACGTATATGGCCGGTCGTGTGTACAGGCAATCCGGCCACGCGTATACGTACACGCACCGTTGGCAGGTCCGCGAAGCGGCGGCAAAAGTCAAAACACGAGTCTCGACACGCGTCCTTGACAGTGAACCGGAACGGTACATTTTTCTTTTAAACCCGGCCCTCCCGCTCTCGGATTAGCGTATGATAAACCTCATATATATATGTGCACGTTAGCTAATAAGCTGTCTCGACGTATCGTTCCACGTCTTTCCATCTATACTTTTGCGTAGCCAAGCCGCTATACGAAAAGCTCGCGTGCCTGTACAGTTTAAAAAACCGAACATCATCGGTTATTTCATTCGATCATCGCGCAACGAGCCTGTAATCAGCACTCCTTGCCAATAATTAATCCGCAGCTCATCGATAAACCTGTTAACTATCACCGCTCCAATCGATCGTAGATCAGCGCGACGTAAAGACAATCCGCGCGCGTGCAATAACAAACAAATAAAAAGCCGCTTATTCCTCTTTTTTTCAATCTCCAAGTCTCGGTGGCAATTGTTTATCTCCACCGCGGTTAGTCCGTCTATCTCCTTCCATTGTCCTGTCAGCTGCTACTACTGCCGTTGCTGCTGTTCGCTATCGATTTCGCAAAGACACGAGGCTAATGACAAGAGGAGCTCTGTGTAACGAGCAACAAGTTATCCGATTACATAGTCGCGCGCGCGAGCGCTGCCAGACTACGTGACACACGCGCGCAACCCGGTGATTTTGCAAAATATATCGCTGAGGTAGAGAGAGAGAGAGAGAGAGAGAGAGAGAGAGGAATGCGCGCGTGCGCGTAGGATTATGATTCGATCGCTGAATTCTCGTTAGCGTATACTTACTATATATATTTTTTTTTGACTTGTTTTTCTTTTATTGTCAATGGGAGAAGAGAACTTTGATTTTTTTTTGTTCATTTTATAATGCGAGCTGTTAAAGGATTATAGTATTAGCGAAGTTATGACGTGTGTGCACTCTGAGTTGCACGGGTTATGATATATATTATGCGAATGTGTTTTATATTCTTGGTAGATCTGCAATAATGACTCTTTATGATTCTTTTTGCCTGCACTTCGGTCATTCGGTAAAGTTTAATCATGCTATACTTTGATGAGGAAATATTTGTTCAAATTTTGTTTAATTATATACGACAGTCTAAAAAAGTTTACGATATAATATTAATAATATTTTAAGGAAATTATATTTGTTTCTGTTCCAGGTATGTTAATTTCACTTTCATCGACAAGGATCCATACATTTTGCAATTCATGGGTAAGCTATAGAATATCTACCTAGAGAAATCTTTATCGAACGGTATATAATTCCAACCAATATCTGCAAAAATTGTATTAGCGGAAATATTCGGCCGTCGAATAACAGTTGCTATCCTGCAAATCAATTCAAGAAGAAAAAATCCACGTAGACTCGCATCCGCGAAATTCTCACGAGCCACGACGCAGAGACTCGGAGCTCGATCGAGTCCTCGTTTATCAGAGACGTCGCGCGTATCGATTTACGTGGGCATATACCTACACGTACAGAAGTGGCGAGTTTCCGCGCGACGTTATACAAAGTCCGTATGCGTACGTGTGACTGGGTGTGCGTGCGCTTGGACGCGGCCTTGGGAAATCGGAATCCAGATCGAATTCCGACTTAACGAAGCGTAAGAGAGTCGCGCGCGCGCGCACGAGCTGCGTAAGCACTATATAATACTGCGACTACGCGTATATACGAATCCTATAGGGCATCGAAACTGAAACGGTCGCTGCTTGCTTTATTGCCTCGTATTGTTTTCCCGCGCCTCGAAATTGCGATCGGACGAGAAATGTATATAGCGAGTCGTGATTGGAGCGACCGGTTGTATAATGATTTAATGGGACAAAGGAATTAATCCGATTAAATGGAAAATATTATGTGGAGTCGGTGAGAAATATCTTACGGTACAGAGTTTCGTTCCGAAGAAATGGAAATTTGCAAATAGAAATTTTATGATAAAACAAAGAAAAATAAGTGGATTAAAAAGCTTAGAAACATTTAAATCGTTACAGCACTGATCGAGACCCAATGCACTTACAATAATGCCGAGTAATGAAACGGAGCGATCGCGACCGAGACGCGTGACAGATGCGAGCGACAGTGAATTGGGTTATAAATAAATAAGCGCCGGGGCGTGAATAAATCTATGCTGCGCGTGCGGCGCAGATTAGAAGTTGCGCTTTCGGATATATATATATGTGTGTATATAGAGGAGGCGCGCGCGCGCGCTTGAGCCTAGGATTTATCGACCTTGTCGCGAGTCACGGACATGCGCTCAGGAATTCGTAATTATATCGCTTCTGTTTAGAATGGAACAATGTTATTGCAACGTCCACGTTGAATGCGTTAACGCTTGTTTTTTTCTCCTATATATACGTATTGCAACTATAAATATAGTTTGGCAACAAAAATACTCGATCGAAAAATATGAGTCAGATAAAATAAAGGTTTGAATTTTAAGCAGGATGTGTACTATGGTCGAAAAGATTCCTGTCTTATCGATTTTAGAATTTAAACGAAATCCATAAAGATAGAAATTAATTTTTGGAAGAAAAAAAAACTCTCCGTCTTTACAAAGAGCAAAACCTTTATACTTGAAAGAGCATCTCTCGAGTCGGATCCATTCCTCTATATATACGTTAAAGTAAAATCACTTAAAACTCGACCAAAAACTATCTCTGAGAAGAAGAGGAAGATCTCGATTGAAAAAGACGTAGTAGCTAAAAATCGCCGCCAAGTATATTTTATTCAGCATTGGCTGTCGCGGGGGTGTGGACGAGCATATCGCGAGCATATGTATACATGCACGTACCTGTACAGTCTCAAATGACCGGATTTCGTATTCGTGGTAGCGTTTGAGGAGCGGGTGAATAGAAGAAAAGCGGCGAGTGCGGGTACCTATACAGAGCAGTAGACAAGTGTATCGCAAAGAGGATCGCAGCGAGCAATAGGGAAAAGAGAGCGAGAGGTGGATAAGTGCCGACGAATATCTATACGCGTACATCTATCTGTATGCATGCGACGTGGAGTTTTTGCTGTGTGATTTTCCTACTGGCACTCAATGCGGATTTAATTAACTTTAATTAATTAGGAGTTCTGGGGGTTGAATGTTGCGATGACATTCGATTATTTGCATAACGACGACCAAGTTACAATATCCTATTCTGTAAGCGTGCCTTGAGATTGTCGAATATCTAAAGCTGTCGAATAAAATTAATTATTACGTCACACGATTACATAAAAGTATAGATGTCAGATAAAATCTAATCATAGCGCTGTACTAGCCGTATAAGCATTTTAAGCATGCCAGTGAAAATTGAAATGTGGTTGAAATCTTTGTCGGTATACGATCGTGCGAAAAGAATAGATAGCGAACAGAACGTGTAGGATACGTGTATATAGCAGAGTGAAAGAGAGAGAGAGGGAGAGCGAGCTGGAGCATGGGAAGAGCGAAAGTGAGCCAGAGAGGAGAGAACAAGAGAAGGAAGTGAAGAGTGGGAAGAGTGAGAAGAGAGAGAGAGAGAGAGAGAGAGGAGCGGGCCACGCCCTCTCGCGTGGGGTGCGCACTTCCGGAGCGAGGGATTACAACGCGCGCAGTCAGTCTCTCCAACTCTCCCTCTCCCTCTTTCTGCTCTCCCTTTTAAGCTCGCGCGGTCTCTCCTCCCTTCCGTACACAGCACCATTTATATATATATATATACATGTATATATAGCACCTATTCTCACTCTTCTTGCTCCATCCTCTTTCTCTTTCTCTTCATTATTTACTTTCTCCCCCTTCGTGCGCAGTGTGCCCAAAGCAGCTCCGCAGCTCTCCTTTCTCTCGGTGCGTATCACTCGTCGTCGAGCGCGAGGATAACTCTTGCTGTCTTTCTCCGCTCTGCTCAGACCGACGCCAGATTCCCTCAAATCGTATAATTTTAACGTTGAAGATGGTGAAAAAGAGGAAGAGCGTGATCGATGTTTGTGAATATCGCGATCGAGGATAGGCGATCGAAGGGAATCGTCCTGATAATAATTAATTTGGATATCAATTTTATGTTGCGCAATGCAATTCCTCAGTCGATTAGCACAGAATGCAGATTTAGTACAAATTATAATACCCTAACTAGGTCTTAGTTTCTCATTTTATCAATGCACTCTCTTCAACACTGAGAATTATCGACTGTAAATCATTCCTAGAGATATATTTGCGTAACTGCCTGGGATAAGAATGATTTACCTTTTTGTGCGAGTAATCAGGAACGAATTAAACTGGTTTCCTACGATTATTTCATATTTAATTATCTTTCTATAACTACTGTATTATACAATGAGTATATCTGCGATTATTTATTCGTTTTTAATTGCTTTTTAATGGTAGCTCCGTGGCAGTAATGTGTACATTTCGATTGCGACATTATTTTATTTCTCTCGTTAATTTTTCATTACTTTTAAAATTGAAACGTAAAAAGGAAATTTTATGTCACCGACAGAGTTACAAAATCGTAGCACGAGTTACAGCGTGTCTGTATGTTTAATATCCATTTCAATCATCACCAGCACGCGCAAGAAATAAAAATCTAGTTATAATTAACATTTTTCATGCGAAAATCGTGTACAATCTCGAAAACCCTCCTTACTATAGCTTTACGTGTTATAACGCATACTCAACTTATTTGGCGCTTCGTCTAGACAATCGCTCTCGAGCCACAGCTGAATAGAAGCGAGGGTGTCGCATTACTCGATAGCACAGAGGAACGACTCTCTCTCACACACACACCGAGTCGACGACATTTTCGAGTCATTAATCGTGGAGAATTTCGCGCTGTTACTTATCCCGCACCGAATTTCCCCGGCTATCGTCCCCATGATTTTCGGCTTTTCCGCGTATAAAAGCAGCGCGGCGCTTATTTGCATCAGAATTGCGCCAAGGGTGAAATCCTTTCCTCTCGTTAATTGCTCAAGTTTTGTTTATGGGCTGCTGTACACTCGACGTCCCGTCGCACCTATACCAACGCTTCTATGCGCACTCGCTTTTCTTTAACCGCGGCTGAATTTGCATCTTCGCAACGATTTTTCGTCGATGAATATTCGCCTCTTAAAAAGTTTCTTTGTTCGCGGAAAAGGCTTTTCTTTTCTCCTTTGAATCGGTAATCGGAGGAGTGTGTATCCGCCCGGCTTACGATTTGCATTTCGCTGCTGCGGCTACGGAGGGTATAATGTAAAACATTGAGCGAGAAATGGATTGGTTATCGAGATTCGAGGGGCCACTTTTTTATAACTTTGTGTTGATTGGCCGGGCAAACTACGGTTATAAAGCTTGCTGTGAAGGTAATCGTATTTTACGTATTTTTATTATTTTCGCGGAATCTAAGATTATAATAAGCAAGTGTATTAATTCTTTCTTCATCTCTGCTCGTGTAAAACACTAAATCGTAAAACAATCAATTGATATGATTCACTTGATAGCATTTTACTGCCACCACGCAGAATGACTCAAGAAAAAAGAAATCTCTCATGGCAATCGCATTTCGCTGCTCGAACGCGTAAACAACAGTCGACGCGGCGGAAAAAGGCATCAGCGGCAACTGCTGCACCTGCGCTACGACGCGCCACACGGGAACCTTGGCAGTCGCGACGCGCCTCGGCGTTCGACAAATCCTCGACCGCAAGCGTCCGTCTCGTGTACTTTATAGAATATGTATATATAGAGAGAGAGAAGCGCGAGGGAACGAATCACCGACCCGGCGTCTCCTCTCATCTTCATTGACCTGCACTCCGACGGTTTACTTTCCCCGCTGCTCCTGCTGCTGTTGCTTCTATACTGCACTGTCGTTTGCATCGGGAGCGCGAGTACCGCTATCGATTTTCACGCTGCGCTTCGATCCACCTTGATTGACTGACGTGATTTTATATAGTGGATGTGAAATTTCATCAGTTTCCATTCGAAATATATAAATAAATAAATTTTGCATTTAAGATACTTTCTGGGTGATATTTTGTAACGGTATTCTACAACAAGTTAATCAAAATCTTTGATCAATCCTTTATCGGTACAAGTACTGTTATTTTGAAAGAAACATTATCCACGCAAGGAAAATACACAGATGCATTTTGACGTTGATAATATAATGTTATGGGCGTCGATTGTTCGATAATTTGTATACAGTATAAACATTCGACTTTAGTTGTTTGCCTATGCAAAATGTTTATCGCACCGGTATAACCGTAAACTCGAAGAAATATTTAACGCCATACAGCGAAGCGATAAAGTGTGTGCAAATATCTGAACGAGCACATATATATATATATATAGGTATATACATGCCGACAATTCAAATTGTGTATAGGCAAGCGAGAACAGGTCATTTGGGTCAAGTAGAATACCTGAGCGCAATTTAACGGAGATAGAATAAAACGCGCGCTGTATTTCTCCATTTTGCTCCCTCTCTCTCTCTCTCTCTTCGGTCGAACTAGTGAAGCGCGCGCACTTCGACAGAAAGCCATAAATCAATTTTCAGAAGATGCGGGATAAAAGATGCCTCGCGCGTGCACTTTCAAACTCTCTTCTTGTGCGCTCGATGATCATTTCTTCCCCTCCCCGATGTGCATGGAAAGATAACGAAGTTTCTTCATCTTTATTATTTATTAATAGCGTTTTCTGAAATTGCTCAATTCCAGCTCGACAAAGCATAGTGCAGTTGCGCAATAAATATATATATATTCTAATTTTTGTACAATATCTTTATTCGTGTAGGATTAATGCATTTACAGGGCGGAGGCGGGGAGGGATAAAACGTGAGTCTCGGGTGGTTGTATACGTGACGAATAGCCGCCGCGACGGAGAGTCTTCCGATCGGAAATGCTTAAAACGCGTCACGCGTCGCGAATGGGAATAGGGTCCTGTAACGGCACTTGCAGACGACTCACTCCCTCTTTCTTTCCTTCGATGAATCCTCGCTTCCTATATAAGAACCGACGAAACATGCGCAGAATCTCTTTACATTTGTTAATGGCTTGCGCGCAAACGCTCGACGGATTATATATGTATATCCAGCTATTAATTGCTTATTTTTACTCGTTGTCAGTGTTATTTGATTGCGTATGTGCGTACACGTTATGAATAACGATATTTTGATTGGCTTTTTTTCGCACATGCGCGTGCAAAATCGGCCTTTGCGCACACGTTGGATGAAAAAATATTGTACGCAGAACGTGCGCCGAGGTTATCGCTCGACTCTTGTGATTGTCACCCTCGTTTCGCTCCGGCGATAAACTTCCCGCCTCTATAAGTAGTTATGCGTAATGTACTATTGCATACTATATTATACCTAAAATTGTATTGGTCGTTAAAATTAATATTTTCTGCGAAATTACATTGAGTTTGTTTGACCGTAGCGTATATATATATTATTACAGCGATGTATTGGTTGAAGCGATCCACAGTTTAATTTTTATCGTTGATGTGTAAAGGCCTTCTTTTTCAATTACTTATATATATGTATAGTTATATTATCAGTACCAAAGTATTTGTTGACCGAATAAAATCCAATAGCTGTAAAATCATACATTTTACAGTGTACTTTAATAGCTTTCCAGTATAGGTTAATATTTACGTTACCAACACGTTAATTTGATCAAAACTATATTTCGAATAAAACCAATGATTCACGCGCACCGTGAAAAATCATCTTCCCTTTGTCACATTCCACGTAAGCTTGCACAGAGGGGCCTCATTTCAAGCTGTCTCGAAAACTCGCCCGAGCCCCGCAATATCACCGAAAACAATAAGCCGCGAGGGATCGAAACGTTCCGGACATATGCGTCTCGTCCATCCGTCGTCGTCGTCAGTCGCACGGCGTCTAATCAGGAAAATCATCGGATCGTCCGTAGCGAGTCACACACTGCGGGCGCCTATGTCCTCGCTATACAGTCGACTGCCCGCTTCTCCCACACTCACACGCACGCGCGCACGCATTTACATTCGCGTGTCGCGTTCACCCCCGTTAAAGCCGACCCTCCGTCGCGTACAATATATACAGACAGCCATAAAGTCGTCTCTTTTAGGTTATACGACGAGTGGAGGAGAACGGCGCGAGTCCGATATTTGACTCGGCCCCGACGTCAAGTAGTAACTGCGATGAGATGGCCCTCGCTTTATATGGCTATTGTAGTAACGCTTTAGTGGAGTTGATCGAACTATGGTCAATCTATAGAGATTTTCGGAAAGCGTGGATTCTCATTGAGTTTTGATGATGCGGCGGGAGTAAAGCGATCGATTGAGGAGAAAATTGTAAAGACTTGTTTTTAAGGGATGAATGCGTTTGTGGGAAGTGAAAGGCTGTAAGTTAATACGGGAAAAAGGGTGTGCATCTATAGGGTAACACGGGGGATAATTAATAGTTGTATATCGCGAGAAAAAGCTACGAGAGAAGTTGAGAGAATAGAATTAATACCAATTAAATGCACGAGAATACGGAAAGTAGAGGACGAGGGTGCTATTATTTTCTTAGTTATTCAACATTAATTAATTGGTTTGCTGTCTCGTGTTAATTTTCGATGATGACGAGCGTATCGGAAATGGAGGGAATAAGTCAATACCATTCCGTACATTATCAAACACTTTGTTTCCTTATAGAGGAAACTGTGTTATGTAAAAAATTTTCTTCTTAAAAAATTAATGAAAATGTCATACGCGACAAATGTGACAAGGGATTTTACATAAAAATTAGAACCATTTTTTTCAAGGATGTAATTTGAGGAAGCAAAGTATCAACGAATTGGCAGCTGTGTTTCCTTGAGTTAATAAAATTTAGGTGCTTGATAAATGGTTCAGTGTGTGTGGATCGAGAGAGCTGGACAAGAGCCAAGTAAATATTTGTGATATCAAAAGTGCTAAGAAATATTTATTTCGTTCAAGATTGCGCTTAATCCAACACTCGACTTGATAAAATGCAATATATATAAAAATCGTATTGAACACTGACCTAAAAGCACAGAATACCGCAATTTAAATCCTTTATTTATTAATTACCACTTAAATTATCCTCTCCTTCACGAACGTCGATTAATATACTTATCTCCAGATTCACAAAATATATACCGTCATTGAAAACGTCTCATTCAATCGGATCGTCACATATCTCGATATCGAATCCTCTTCTTTTATCCATATCCTCTGGCAGCGTTGTTTTCCACATCGCTATCGCACTTTCTCTTTCGCATTATCATCATTCCTCCTCTTCTGTTCCTTTCGTTCTCTCTATACTCTCTCTCTCTCCCTGCAACTTTGCGAGAGCTCAGTTCGGCGCCTTCGGAGGTTATAACAGTAAAGAGCAATGAAGCGCTTGGTAAGCACGGCTGTGTATACATGTATATGTATACATGTATACGCGTTGCCCGAACGAAGGCATAAAGAGGAGAGGCGGTGGTCGTAAAAAATGTGGCTCCCGGCGAATTAGAGTCGCTCGGAATTATCATAAAGTATTGTTCGGGAGCCGCATAATGCTTCGATAACTCCGCTGGGCATTTATATACGTGCCATTAAGGAAGCAACTTCTTTGAATATAATGTATACATTTTTTACGCGCACACTGTGTATATATACACACGTTGTTTTCATTGTCCTTATTTAGCTGTGGCTGCTGGTGCGTTTAGAACTAAAGATGTTTGACATCTGAATCACGATGAATATTCGAATGAGAAAAAATATAATCTTGGCATCTTATAGGATATTTTTACTTTATAGGAGTTATGTTCTGAGATGCCGAGTAGAACAGAAAGATGTTTGGCTTGGAAGTCATCCAGTACATTGTCTTTGACGATTCATTACAATTTGTCAGTTTGTGTCTACTTTCTGTCTTCGCTTTTTCTTTTTTTTTTGTAAGAAAAAAAAAGAGAGTTGAAATAAATGATTTTGTTCTGTGTTTTAAACGAGCCGAAGCAAAAAGAAATACAAAACTTAAACCTTGTACATATATTAGAATGAGTTGCGCGTCAAGCTCCGTGAAAAATCACTCAAACAAGTCATTTGTCTCATCTATTCTTAAGTCTCTTCGCATTTCTTATCGCGTCAGCTTATAAATATTAATTTTTGCTAGCCTTTACTTTTAAGATTGAAGTGAAAAAAAAAAAACATTATATAACTATTGTGCTGTAATTTGCGAATCTAAATATATATATATGGAAGCACATCATGGTTATGCAATTGAAATATTATTAGCAAATCAATACAATTAGAATTCCTTCTGTAACAAGTATTTATAATTGTGATTATTAAATCAATTTGAATTGTTACAAATTAATACAGTTCATTTATACATCCTTTTGTTTCGCCACTAGTAATGCGATTCTTATGAATGAAAAAGACGTTGATTTTCACATGTAACATTTGATGGTATAAATGCGCTTTGCTGACAATGTTCCATTATTCTTCCAGTTTAATTGTGTAATGTTCAATTGCAATCTAGTATCGATATACAGTAATTATACGGGATAATAAACTTGTAAGTGTGCATATACAATTAGTTATGTTGATCGAATACTTTTTATAAATAAAACATACAGCCAATAATAATATATCAAAATATATTGAAATTTTAATATTCCAATTATTAAACCAAAAAAAAATATCATATCGCCATAAGTCGCGCAGGATTCAAATCCAAACACGTCGATACGTTCCTGTACCTCGCTTCGTCGTTCAAACGATATCCCAGCCAATAATCAATTCCCCGCAGCAAAAGAAAAACAAAGCGAATGAAAACAAGGGGCACACCGCGTCCTTATCCGACAAGAATCTGCGAAACGAGAGTAAAGACATACAAAAGGAGTCGGCCTGAATTCCTCTATCGATAGTCGTCCATGCTCCACGTTCATAGACACACACATACACACGTGCGCGTCTATATGTATAAACGAGAGCGATTTAAAGTCCCCCCGGATTTTATTGGCACGCGCGAAGGCGTGTACATACAGACGCGGCGGCCGTAGCTCGTATAAAAAAAAAAGCATCAGCCCAACGATAAGCCCCGAGGACTCTGTTCTATGGCTTTCTAATCACTTCGCAACTTGACCCTTTTATCTCGTTTTATATATATACGCTCGCTCTTTCCTTCGCTTTTTTTTTCTCCATGCCGGAATGCAGTACTCTTTCAGGTTATATTAGTTATAGAGATACCGCGGGATCGAGCGAAAAATCAACTCCTATGCACACGTGCGCGAGAGCGAGAGAAACACTTTAACAATCGGTGCACGCGAGCTGCAGCCTTTGAGAAATGCAGTATGTAGGACTTTTTGCGCGAGATATATTTTAGAGTGTATTAGGCTGTGCGGCTTTCGTTACGCTGCTGATTCGATCATTACATTAGACGTTAAGTAATCGTTTAGCAGCTCGCACAATTGCTCGTTCAATGGAATGTCGATCGTAGAAAAACTACTATATACGCGTGCGTCTGTATGGACACTGTCTGGAATTTGATAAATTTTATACGCGCATTTACGATCCGTTACAATCACAGTCAAACTACGATAATTAATTCACGTCGCCGTGATCGAACAGCGAATCGACGGAATAGCCGTTGTCTTATATATAGCAGCAGCAGCTACTGGCACATCTCGCGACATTAATCGTGGCAAAAATGCTAATTGGCGCCCAACGGACGCTTTTCTACCTCTTCGAAGCGCTTCTCTCTCTTTCTCTCTCTCGAGAAAATTTAATTTTAATAGGCGCCCGCTGATAAGGAGTGTTAATTTTTAACGATGCCTAGAAAGAGAGGGAGAGAGAGAGAGAGAGAGAGAGAGAGAGAGAGAGAGAGATAAATATAAAGTTCCAGCTGAACGTGGCTGCAGCTCTCGTTATCTCTCCTTAATTAAAGCCCAAGTGAGCCATTGACTTATCGGATTCCTCGTCTTTAATCGCACTTAAAGAAGCTGGCAAAAAGGATGTCGCGCGACTCGCCGGCGCGCTTCGTTAGCCACCACCGACGTTTAACGAAAATATACGAGATATTTTTTTGAATAAAGCTTATATACGTACACGTGTTAAAATAAAAGATCGTATCGCACATATATTTATATTTGTATTTGTACAAACTAGTCCTTTCGACACTTTGTACAACGCTATTCTGAAAACTTTATTTTCCTAGTCTACATATATTCTTCGGCAACGTTAAGGGGACTACTTTCTCAAAAGTGAAGGTAATTATTTCGAACACGTTGGAATTTCCTACACACAAACACAGACACATGACACACTCACAGTGGGAAAGGATCTTTTAATGAGTTTTCGTTGCACCGCCACGGATTTGCATAGATATATTAGTGTGCAGCTGGTGCAGCGGAGCATACAAAAACCGCGCGTCGTGATACTCTGTCGTACCTTATATATTGCTTTCCACTCAGCTCGCGCACCACGGAATAGAAATTAAACGAGGGGTACGATAGTTGTGACATATTCTGAAAGTAGGCACATAATGATTTACTCCGAGAAATATATATATATATATATATATATTGTGTCTGTCAAGTCGCCTAATGATTTTCATTCCATATTTATATTTACGGGTGTTTACTGCGGCGTCTCGCGTGCGCGGATAAAACACGGAATTTTTTTCACCACACCGACTCGCGCCTTTATGCGCTTTGTGCGCGCGATAAATTATTTTTAGACAAGCTGCTTATGCTCGACTCTCCGCCGAGCATTAGAAATGTTTAAGAGGCGAGTAGAGAGCGCGCGCGGCTCGTTATATTGTCCACTTTGGCGCAGAAATTGCGAAACTCCGTGTTGTGTTTTTCCTTTTTTTTTACGCGCGCGCGTTTTCTCTCTCTCTCTCTCTCTCTCTTAAGTGCGGTGTGTGCAATTAAGGGAGCGACCTCGCTTTTTCGAAATTTATCGCAAACAACAAGTGCATATTTGTAGCTAAATATATATGTATACATATATATATATAACACTCCAAGCACATGATCAATTCATCTTTCTACGACCATTTTCGCATGATAATAAAAGCGACAAATAGCCCCGATCGCTTGTTGCTCCAAATCAATCGCACCGATCTCTCCGTATCTCCGGGAAAAAGCAAAAAAATAAAATAAAATAAATAGCAATCGCCAAAACTCATTGCATGCTCGCTTTCACCTCCGTATGCAATCTAAGCTCAGCAGCAGCAGCAGCTCGAACGACCAATTGCAGGAAAGTGTGTATATATATATAATGCGCTGACAAAATCCAATGAACGAGTCTTGAAAGAGAGAAAAGAAAATCCTCGTATACACCGATTACGGAGCTCTTTTCGATCACACATATAGAAGCGTGTACGAAACTGAGTATGTGTATACGTATAGACACGCGCAGATTTGCACGCGCTGATTGCGCTCTCTCGTGTATATATGTACAGGCTGTGACGGACGCTTGCGTAAGATCAAAGTCGAAAGCGAAGGCGACGGCCTTGCGCTCGCTCGTGCCGTGGAAAATGCACTTTTCCTCACGTGAAGGCGAGCCTTTATAACCGTGCCTCTCTCTGTGTGTGAGTGTGTGTGTGTGAGGCTCATTGTTCCGCGAACTCGAGCCGTAAACCGAGCGTGCGTCTTATTGGTCACCGGTGGACATTCGTTCACTGGCTCAACAAGCCCGTGCTGCTCCTGCTGCACCGTTTGCCGCGGCCTGCACACACTGCGCACACGTCGCGATTGCTATTGGACTGCTTTCGATTCGAGGATTTTACTCTTTGCAGTGTTTTATATATATATATGCATGGAAATATGTGGTAGTTTGAGTTTATTGTTATTCCTGGAGATGCGTAAAAATAGAAGTATATAGTGCTGAATGCTGTTGATAATTTGATGATCTTGTAAAATTGTAATTATTATATGTATAGTCATATTGAAATTGTAAATCGTTATCGGAAATAAAAGCGTGTAGTATTGGAATAACATGATTTGATTATTATTTTTTGTTAAGAAATATTTTGCTTCTCCGCTTATTGCAGCTGTGATGTATACTGTTATTAAATATAAAGAGTGTAATATTTTTCATCAGCATTTTGTATAGATGTGAAAAACATTAAATTATACTTTAATTGCTGAAATTACCGAGATAATCACGGTTACGCGTATGCAAAAGATATATTTATTTCACTGAAAATTAAATTGTTTATGATTATTTAAATAATTGTACCGAACATACTTTGTAGCTCAACTTGCACTAGTTTAAATACCTTTCGTTCAGAGTACATTATACTTACACAACATTGTTGTTCAGCGTGTTTTCTTTGTTACATGTGTATACCCACATATTATCTTGGAAACTTATTCTATATATAATGTTGCCGTTCATCGCTGTATACTTTTTTTTACAATTTTGCATCTAACTAATGGCCTTAAGCCTTGTTGCATATTATATTCCTTGCATCATTCTGCATTCATAAAAAAATAAGTTCATTCCTGTTTTTAATTCAGTTTCATCGTACGCTATACTCTTTTTCACCAAAACATCTGTAGTTTGAATTGTACATCTGTATATTTCTTTTATTAACCCGCGCGTAAATCTGAACTTGAAGTCAACAATCCTTTGATTCTCATTTTTAACTGTAACTCACAAGGTCATATCTAAAAATCGTCTATTCCCAAACAACCTTTTGGAATTTATCCCAGCATTGTGCATATATAATGGCTCGGACATCTTGAAACTGGGCTACACCAATTAAATACCATCACGGCACTCTTGAAATAAACAAGTCTCCTCGTCCTCTTTCTCTCAACGCGAGTCAAGAGACTGTACATTGACCTCACGGTCCAGACACACACACACACACACACACACAC
>UELU01147713.1:27977-137148 GCA_900490025.1 Megastigmus dorsalis
TGTTTGCTTGCGGATTTTGTTCCGTGTATACATGCGCATTCGGCATTCTTCTCCGCATCGATTACATGTACGTACCGGAGATAAATATAGTAGAGAGAAGGAGCCGCCGCGAGCGTGGGAAAAGTTTATTCCTCGTCGCGTAAAAAGCCACAGCTCGGCATATTATACAGTTCGATATAGCCATTGAAAATCCACTCGTCGGTCTAAGAGCCTATACCTGTACGTGCAGTCACAACATTATTATCGCTCGCGCGACGAGATTAAAAGATCCGTATATATAAAGCGTGCGCAAGTTTGATCGCGGCCGGATATAAGATGCTGGAGCAAGGACCGCGCGGAAAGAAGAAGAAAGGTCGAAAGGGGGTTGGTGGGTGTACGGCGGAAAGACAATTTTCAATTTATGTCGCCGCGCCGGGGGTGATAAATACGACGCTTTATCCTCGTTCGTCCGGCCGAGGAGTATTTCACGTTTTACTCCCCGTACGCGCAACCGAGCACCGCTCCCTTCCATTCTGTACCATAACGTACGTATACACACATGCACAGAGAAAGAGAGAGAGAGAGAGAGAGAGATAGGCTCGTTCTCTTCTCTGTCGATGCGATCGGCCGCGAGAAACAGTGTGCTGCAGCTTTACGATGCCACCTACGCGCGCCTTGCCTCTGTACACCCGAGGAGTAAACGTCAAACGACGTATATATGCTCTCTCTCTTTTTGTTTAGTTTGACCTTTTGTCGCTGTGCAGCGCTTATGTTTGCTGCATCTTCGCACTTGTGGAGGATGTGCACCGGGACTCTCTAGAATTGGTCTGCGGGAAAAGTATATGATTGATGTGCAGGCTATTTGTTGGACACGTCCGCGGGCTTAGTGTGTGCGCTAGAACGTATACTGGACTTGGATTATACGAGGAGGATGTTTTTGTACCAATTGGGTGTTGACGATATTTTTTTCCGGTTGTTATTGCCAAATGTTTTAATGTTAATATGCGGCTGAACTTACGCTGTACAATACTAAGTAAGTTTATACTCTTTATGCGAATTCCTTTGTCAGATATGTATACATCACTATATAGCCTTGGAAAATGTAAGCTAGCTTATATACACATGTCGGTATTGCAATGCACAGTGGACGATGAAAATTTCAAGAAAAATTACGCGACATCTCAATCGCACATGCCAAAGCGATACGCGCGAATCGTATAATGCAACATCGTTCGGCGAATCAACCAGAGTGTAAATCACTCAACGACCCAGCCACTTAAAAACTATCCAAAATCATTGTGATCTCTATTACCGTGTCTCGCGGAAAGCCAAGTCGATTTTCCCGCGCACCGAACGCGGAATAACCGTAAGGATTACTGCGGTCAGCTTGCGATAAATAATCCTGAACCGTCATTTTTCCTCTTTCTCTCGCTGCACACATGCACGTGCCGCCGACTCATTTACGGCGATAAATTCAGCCAACTTATAGCTGCAGATACTCGTCAGACTCACACACACACACACACAGACGCACACGAGTCGTATGTAGACATACGTAAGAGACGCGACTACTTCATTTTACTCGTCGAGGTTAAACGATACACGCCGCAGAGTATATATATAGGAATGAAAGGAAAACCCGAGAAGCTGGCTGTACGTGTCGGAGTATAGAGTCGAATTCAACTCGTGCGCCGCAGTTTGTACAGGCACACACACACACGCGCGCGCGCTAATTAAATTTATCGCGACGCTGGCGAGGCGTAAATTTTGCATCCTATAGAGCGAGAGACCAGAGGCGTTAGAACGCGCGCCGCAGCGTCTAGCTCTCTTTCACCGACCTGACCACTTTATACATTATATATGTGTGGAAGATTTCGCAACCGACGATTCCTTGCTATACCCACGATCATAGATTTGCTGCTAACGAGGATGTTTCGCTGAAAGCTAATATTTTTATCCGATAAGTACTTGATATACCGCTTCGACCAAAAAAAATAAAAGATCAGATTTTTCCCTTGCAAGCGGTTCGCGGTCCAAATGCAAAACCGTGTCTTTAAAGATCGCCGCGGATTACATCACGAGCCTCGAGGAAATCAAAAGTTGGCGTAACGCGGTACGCGGCCATGCCGAGAGTCTGAAGTAGCTCGCACTCAAGAGAGAGAGAGGGAGCGAAAGAGTAATAGTTCGGATTCACAGCGACTCTCGTAATGGCTTCAAGTGGGTCGAAAGTTTGCCAGCGGGAGTCTAATTTCACTAAGTGCTGTAAGAAATAATACTATAGCTCTGTCTTAGGCATATATATGTATATATATATATCTACTCCAAGGTGTGTATAAGCTATACACACACACGCACACAGAGGGTGAGAGAGAAAGACAGAAAGACACGTGTGACTTCTTCTTACCCCCATCGTCTCGCGTGGTTTTAGACTACATGCCTCCCGACCCGATGTACGTGCTCGTAGGCAGCAGTGGCTTTGATCTCTGGGAGAGTTGTGTGTCTTCTGGTGAGAGACTTTGATGTCTGGAAGTGTCATTGGAGCACGTTTTAGACTTCATACCCGAGTTTTCTTCCCTTTATTCTAACCTTTGAATGGAGCGATCAGCCTTCATTGTGCAGCTGATTCTTTGGTTGGTTTTCATTGTCAAGAATTATGGTTAATGTCTCGGGAGGGGACGAAGCCGAACTATAAATAATTATAATTTCGTATGGTTCGTCGATGTGTAAGACACGATTTAGGATAGCGAGATACAGTGTAAACAGTTTGTTGGAGGAAACTTGATTACAACTCTGGTCCTTTGACGAGGTTCGGTATTGCATTAGTCAACTCGATGCTAAGGGATTTGTAGTTTAAATGCGGCTGGCGAGCTTGATTAGAAGGAACTCGTTCCACCTTGAATTTGCGATATATTGGATCGCACATTATATAGTTTTGGCTATATACTATAAGACAAGTTAATAAACTGTTAAATTTATATAATCAAGTTATCATTGCAATCGGAGCGGAGCAAAAGTTGAGCGCAACGACGATCAACCTTGATCACGCGAAGCAGCGCATTAACAGCCGCTCAGCAAAATAAAAATAAGATGCAAGATCAAGCATAGCATATAACGTGAGAAGAAGGAGGTGTACAAAAGCTAAACGAAAAATCTCAACGCGAGACAAGCGAAGGGTCCGCGACGATACCACAGTCGTAGACAAGTTGGATGGAAGAGTTGAACGAGAAGACTTGGTGGAGGAAGTTGTCGGGAAGGGTTGACTCTGTCGGTGGGGTGTGTGTATACAAGTCGCATTAAAGCGGGGCTTTATCATTGGCGCGCGCGGTAAATAACGCCGATGATGGGATTTGGCTTGTATTAGTTTGCTCTAGACGAGACTGCGAGACAGACTCTGTGGCGGGATTGCCGCAGGGGGTATATGTACAGCTCAAGACGCGCGAGATTAGACTACTCGAAGGTACTTCTGTGCGCGAGTATTGCGACTTTAGCAGCGCTTACATGTTGTGTATAACGTTGATTAATCTATTTTTGGCTGATGTTTGTTGCGTGTACGAATACGTTGCAAACTTATATATATATATATTAGAGTAAGTTTATTCGCATTTCCATATATACGACGCGGGCACTTTGTTATTTAACGGGAATAAAAGAGAAAAGTGCATCCCACTCTCCCGCATATTCCATTTATATAAAGACAAACGCGCTATTTAGAGCCGCGACGTATTATAAGCCACGTTAAATGCGACGGCGATGCGCCTCCGCGTATATAATCAGTCTCTCTCGTGCGTGCCGAGCAATGGCGCGAAAATAATGCGGGCGCGGCGGTGCAGTTGATCTTTTTATGCGTTTCCTCGTCGCGCGTCTAATGTAATTTTGTGGGTGTAGCGTTGGAGCCACTGTAAGCGCGCAACTGGCCCATTGTTTTCGGCGCCGGCGACGAGAGTGCAGCCGACACATTTTGTCAAGCTTAATTCGTTACGCGTTGCGCCGAGCTGTGTACCGGTGTACATGCGGGCCAAATTACAATGGTTTGACACTAAATAATTGACGCAAACTCACCGCTTGATATGCAAACGAAGTACACTATTCCGGCATGTCGCGCGCGTTTTACAACGGTTAATATCGCCGCGAATCGGGCAGGTTCTTTTTGACTTGAAATGATTTTCCAAGATTGAGCTGTGGGTCAATTTTGGGCGTTTGACCGTTGAGATATTCACTGTCGGTATAGTTTGAGTAGCGAAATTTCACAATGGAAAGGCTCGGTTATAGTTATACAAGTTATTTGATATATAGAATTATAATACAACTTGTGCATATGCAGCGTTTAATTATTTTCGTTTTTTATATGTTTCAGGTACGTTTCAATTCCACGCTTTTGCATAAGTATTATGGCCAATTGTTTTGCATTTTGGTAAAGTACATTTTTTTATATTTCAAGTAATTCAACTTATCGTGACTCCGTATAAATTGTATAGGTATATTGCACATAAAAAGAAACTACAATTTTACATGTTCGGGGTGTAACGAAGTCAGATGACAATTAAAACAATAACCGACGAAGTCACTGCAGGAGACGTAAACGCGCCTCAATTAGAAAATCAATCGGACTCGCAGCGGCGGCGCCTGGCAGAGATGCTGCAGCTATATACGTATAAATTCGTCGTCAAAAGAGAGAGAGAGAGAGAGAGAGAGAGAGAGAGAGAGGGAAAGCCTGAGCTTCCCATGGGGTAAAACGTCCGTATGCACGCGACAATTCGGATGAAAATAGATTTGTCGCGGGTCTTACGTACACACGAAAGTCTCGCTTCTGCTGCACGTATGTCAGTCTGTATACTTTAGACACTCTCTCTCCCGGGTAGCTCGCGTAATATACCGTCTTTGAAAATCACCGCCGCGTGTTCCATCCATCGAAACGAAATAAGTCACATTATATGCCGCATACCGATCCGTAATTACACTTGCGCGCACTGCGGACCTCGAGGACCCCGAGGGCCGATATTACAAGCCATACATCATTTTCGCACCCATTACCCGTCATCATTATCATCGAATTTGCCCGCGCACTCGGCAAACCACCTTTGCAGATTATCGCAATTTCCCCGCCGAACCGCCTTTGGAGATCCCTGCAAAATTCAGCCCCCTCGAGTCCATTCATCCGTGGTCATCAATTCGAATCAGCAGCGCTGCGCGTCTCGTCCACCTGAAACAAGTGTATAGCGGGACACTGCTATTGTGTATCGTTCTCGATGTAGCACACTCACTTCGCACGTTTCTTTTCTTTTCCAATACTTGCACAATCAATGTGTCGCGCGCACGATTGTTACGAGTAATTGCCTCTCGTCTCTCCACGCTTTCTTTCGGGCATCATTCTCACTAATTTCAATACTGATCATAGGCATGGCTATAGCTCGTAACAATAGGACGTATACATGTACATATTGCCTCATTAAGCTTGCGCACTAATCAATGACCCATTACCGATGTCCCTCTTTATCGCACAGCAGCACCAGCAGCAGCAACGCGCTATTATCGTATATTAAAGGTAAAAAGGGGAGGACGAAAAAAAAAATGTTCGTTATGCGGACAAAAACGACACGCGTATATGCCCCCCGGTACGCTCGCGCCGAAACGGAGCAAAAAAAAAGAGAGAGAGAGCGGCTACAGATATATAGGCTTTACGTAACCCCGGGCAACCCCGTGCAGTTCGCCACCGCGTGAGCTACGTATGGAGAGTCGTTGCGCGCGCATATACGGGCAATGTAAAACGAGAGAGAAAGAGAGAGCGAGAGAGACTATCTCGGTGCGATAATGATTCGCTCAAGACCAGATGATGAGTGTCAAGACCAAAGGTTTCGTTCGATTCTTTTACTTTTTTTGTTTGGTTTCGTCTTGTCTGGTTCGGACTGTATTTAGAATTTTGGTTAAGTGAATGATTCGATGTGGAGTAATATACATTCTGTACTGAGGCGTACACTTGTTTTATCGGAGTCCAGGGTGGGATAATTCGGTTTTACGATTGATTTTATATACTTAGGGTACAGCACTGTCCAATCTGTACATAGAAAATTCCTTCTGATTTCTGTCTTCGTCATCAAAAGTCCAAAAAGTTCTACACCCATATATATATAGATGCGGCCGACAAAAGAGCCATAATAAGCAATAAGCGCACGCGGGCAATAAAGCCTTCGCACGCGACTGTACGTGCGCTCCCATCTTTTTGCAGCATCAAAGCTCTCGCGATACAATATACATAACGTACACACACAAGCACACGCATACGCAAACATATGTCGTAGCAGAGTTTCGAAAGACGCTTCCGGAAGTTGGGGCGCGCGATATAATCTCGGCGGGCTGATCGGCGGCGCGGGCGTGTTTAATGTTTCTCCGAGTCGTTTAAACGCCGCGCTCGCGCGTATCGCATAGCAGTGCTGCAGTTATATTATCGTGTGATGCCGAGTCGGTTTCGGTTATGTATGTATATATGTTTATCTCGCACATGTGGCGCGCTGTGATGTGTTGCGCTGTTTGCACACACTCCGTCTCTCTGGTATTATAACAGCGGCGAAAGCGTAAGATGGGATGCACGGCAGCGTGGGTGATGCAGCAGCGGAGGCTCGTTTATTACGATTAACTCGCAACCGAAGCCTGTGCACGAGCTGAGAGTTCGTCGTCGTCGTCGTCGTCGTTGCTAAACGAGGAACGAGATCGCGAAAGGTTGATTTCTATACGAAATGCACCGGGTCTTTTATATTTCAATTTAAAATATATAAATGTATAATCAATTGGCTATAACGAATGTTAAGCAGATAAAGACACTTTGGATTGTATGAAAAAGTTGTTCGCGTGATTTATAGCTGATTTGAAGTGTGAGAAATGCATTGCCATCAATGAAAAAGCGCGTTCCGCGACGTCGAAAGACTAATTATTACATTTATATAGCCTGTATTTCCTTGGGCAATTTATATATATTTACATTAACGAGCGGTAATTGCAGGCTCGAGCATTTAATTCTGCCTCGTAAATCTGTTTCATCGATGTATTTTGATAATGAAAGAAACCCTAACTTTTTACGTCACTCTACTCATTTATCATGCAATAATATTTACTCACAAAATGTCCAGTTTGTATACTCGATCCATTTCCCTTATACTTGCCAAATGTTACGCTACAGAATTCGTTTTTTTTTTAAATTCGGGAGCACGTGTATCACCTAAAAAATAGTTTCCCTTTCAATACCAAAGAACAATAATTCCTTTAAAACGAATAAAATATAAAAGTATATGAATAGTAAATCGGTAGTAAATAGTATTCGGAATTAATTGCTATAGGTGATTAATGGGTACACTGTATATACATGCACGTCGAAGTTCCGTCAAGCCAGACATGTAGCTAACGCGATGACACACGCTTGCAAGATTATACTTTGCTGCTATAGGCCGTCGAGAACAAGAGAGAGAGAGAGACGGGCACAATGGAGACTCCGCGTCCGGATGTGACTGCGACTTCGACACACACACACACACACACACACACACACACACACAGTCCGACAGATACGATGAAAGCGAGGAAAGAGAAACTCGGAACAGCTCATTTTGCTGCTGCTCCTCGTTCGTTCGCTCGCTCGCGCCCCCGAGTTTCCTCTCCAAGATATATATATAATGCTGCTTTTTAATTTCGGTTTTTTGCCGCGGCGCTGTTCCTCCTCCTCCTCGTCCTTCTTTTTTTTCTCTCTCTCTCTCTGAACTTTCCTGCGTCCTTTTTGCGTCCGCCGACGCACGAACTCGCCGGCAGAACCGCGTCTCGGCTTCTGCAGTTATCATTTATGAATGGCCATCGCTGCCGCGTGCGCGAGAGAGCAGGAAAGTATATATAGCAGCGGATGAAACGCGTTTCATGCTAATTCCGGTAAGCCTCGCGACTGGAACGTATGTATCGTTGCCTACTGCAATATTTAAAGTGTTAATGTATTTTATGGATGCGGCTTAAGGAATTTGGAATTCCGAGTGACTGTTAAGTAAATATAACTATATTTGTTGAAAACATCGTTGATGTGTACTACTGTATAAGACTTGAAGTTTGAATAGTTGGCATTATACTCCTTTGGCCTCTACGTATTCTTTTGCATGCAATGGTACTTTATACATAAGTGTATTTTACTGCTTGATCTTTTTCTAACGCTTCTCAGCGTATTTACCCGCACTGACATCTATATGTACTCATCACCTTGTCATTTATTGTATACATACAATCTAGAAACCATCAATAAATTAAGTACGTGCGGCTAATAAAGATTTGACGAACGATCTAAATTTAGACTATTGCTTTGTTGACAAATGAGCAATGAATGTTATTCAAATGACTGAAACTTTATATTCGTCCACTTCGCCCTGCTTCGAAATAAATGTTCTTCATCGAGATATCGAATCGTATATATAACGCAACACACTGGTAATTCTCTCGCCAATATCATAATGTACATTGTGTGTCACGGTACATTGAACTTCGCGAGCGCCAAGTTTTTGACCCGCTTATCGACTTCCGTTCTCTTTCGGTCTTTCCTTTTCTTCTCTCTCTCTCTCTCTCTCTCTCTCTCTCTCGCATTCGAGGCCTGGCCATAGAGAGGCGTTTCGTTAACGCGCGAGTTTAAGGTTTCATCGACGCGCCGCGGCTCGACTCGGTACTGCACCTTTAATCTAATCGGCTGGTCGCGCGAGTCTCGCGCCCGAGTAAATATGTGCCGAAGATACCGTAATCTCTCTCTCGCGGAGCCGATATACGAGCGACGCAGGCAGCAGCACCGACCACCATAATGATTCACCTGCTTCGCGAGAAACCTATTTACGCCCGTAGCTAGTCTACTTGTACATCCTTGGCTGGCTCGCGTCTTTACGGTCTACGTCTTCGGGCATACGACTAAAATGTCTCTTTGTGTATTAAAAAGTGCGCACAATGAATGTATACGCGTGTACGTCGGTTGGAATTATTTTCATGTATGTATGCCCGAAGATACTGTGGCGTATATGTATGTATAGGAAAATTATTGACGAACAAAAGTATATTCTTAGAAATGGTATTTCTCTGTACACTCGAGAGAAAAACAATATTCGATACACGCATTGCTCGCGCGAACAATTTCACCGACAAACTTCTGCTTAGTTGGCACACGCAGAGACAAGTTCTGCATGGTGTATATAATGTAGACTAGTTCGTTCAAAAGCGAGAAAGTCTGCGAGGGCAAATGGTGCGGAGGTAAGATAATAAGAAGCAGAGAAAGTGTATAAGAACGGGGAGACGCTGCACACGGGGGAGCAAAGTGAGCGAACACTGCACTGCTTACACACGACGACGGGGGGAAAGGGGAGGAAGTTTATGTAAGAAAGAGAAGAAAAGGGTTGAACGCGCGATGCGATGGAATACGCATATATTCGTGCAGTAGCGAGCGCCTCTGCTGAGAACGTGTGAATAATGCGTCGACGGTGACGGCAGGATGGGAGAAGGCCGAGTGCGCGTACATACGTGGCCTACATTCGACCCGACAGGTGCGGAATACTCGTTCGCGCACCATAAAAGAACTCCGCACACGCGCCGCGATATTTCCATCGGCTCCCCTTGTTCCTCCGTACTTCCTTCTCTTTCTCTTTACCCTCTTTTACCCCACCCGTTCGTTCTTCTTCTTTTGGAGCGGCTCCGCAATTGAGCAATTGCGCGATATTTATTTTTCTTCCGACAGCTTGGACGGAAAACCGCAGAGGTTGCGTGTACGATGCGCGTAGTGAGTCGTTGGCCGTGTGATCTTTCGACGCGACTCTTTGATGCGGCGCATCGCGGATGTAACCGTAGCGCGAGATTTTCTTCTCTCGGCGATGGCTGCACTGTTTCGGTGCGACTTTTACAACACAAGTGAAAATTCTTGGGTTTGTTGGATTGAATGTAGGGTGATAACGAGTTGTTTCGAATTTCACATTTTGAATTTTACCTTCGACATCTTTACGAGGATTTGTGCACTTTGGTGTTCGAACTTGGAAAAGCATCCAACATCTTACCGTATATCACTTTCACGGCTTCACGCCACTCTGTACCGAAATCCCCCTCGGTATAAGATCTTCGGTGTCGACAAAAGATTCCTGCGGTGAATATATCCGCTTTGCGTCTTCTCTCCGTTCTCGACTACACAATGGTACACGCAAAGACGCCAAATTAGAGATTTGCTTTACGCTGCACAGACGCGTCCGTTTGCGCGCGCAAAAACATCTTCCGCGGTGAGCTACGAGCGAATGTATAATGTATATCTCGCAATGGGAGAAGAAAGGGACGGGTACTCATTGTCCGTATGAGCACTTTCTCGAGCTTTCCGACGAGGAGAGGAGCGACATTGTGTAGGGTATAGCTCTTAGGTTTTTGCAAGTGGATATTGCGTTTGGGCATAGGGCAGAGAGGGATATATTTCCGCGAGACCGATGCGGTTTCAGCTGTTTACGTTGAGAATGCTTTCCTCCGGGTGTAAATTATGATAGGCGATGTGAAAAGAGGGATGTGAGCTAATATTATCCGTACGAGCATCAGCTTCGCCAAATACCTTATTTGAAGGAAATGCAATCACAGTGCTAGCATCGACAAATCAAACCAAAATGATCTTTTTGCGCAAGTCAGTCTTACCCATAGTACGACCGGCTATCCCTTATCTCCTCCGCAATCATCGTTGTGAATCTATGAAACGATAAAATCGGAGCATAAAAGGCTGTCTGTGTATACTTTCCAACCCCTGGCTCTTAAATAACCAAGTAAATTAGTAGCATGCGTTTCTCTCTCCTATAGCTATATACGGACCGTAGTTTGAAGGCATAAGTGAACGCGCGCGCGAGAGAGATAAAGAAGTTGCCACGCCTTGGGCTACAACGTTCCAGCCAATCGCTTCTGCGAACTGCTTTGCGATTCCTTATTACTTCGCTCACCTTTTCGCGAAGCTGCGCTTTTTGTCGACAAAAAACCGCAACAATTTTCGTTCGTGTTACGTCCTTATACAAAGACCTCCTATAGGTAGCATATGAATATATTTTCATAAATAGCGATCAGCGTATTTCCCAAAATTCGATTCAACTTATACTATCGATTTAATGCACACACACACACACACACACACACACACACACACAAGCCTATTGACAATAACCCACTGCACCGAATCCTCTGCTTTCATCTCTGACTGCGATTAATTCGATATATATATATAGTAGTGCAGTTGCACGGACCGTTTCGTGCCAAAGGCGCTTTCCAACTGGTTATGTATATCGTATATGATATAGATTCGGTGCAAAGGTGCGCCATGAGTTGGCGGAATTTCTCGCATTGATTCGAGCGAATATATTGAATGCAATCCTGCAGGGTGGTAGGATATATGCTGCGCGATGCGTTTGGCGAATATCAATCGCATTGGCTGTTGATATAAAGGATAAATTGCTGGGATGTTCGATGAGATATATATACTTAGGTTACATCTTATTAGCGTTATTCCCATGTAAAGCAATGTTGATCCAGAGATAAAGGACAAACATCGTTAATCATGCGCTATAGATTGAACGACCTCGTAAATGTTTCCACGCTGACGTGTCCGCCGTATCATAAAAAAAAAGTATAGAGATGAATTTTTCTCCACGGACGTTAAGTTCTCGCGTATATATTTCAACCGAGATTTTAACCGCCCGTCCCGTCCAGGCTAAATTCCTAATAAGTATACAGCTTTCACCTTTCATCGCGGAGATTATTCAGCTGCATTTTTCACTTGGCCACGTCGTTCGAGCCAAAAATCCTCAGCGTCATAAAAAAGAATGCGAGGGTACGACCTTCCCGCTTATATATCTAAATATATATAAGTTTCTAGTAGAGGACATTTTATTGCCAGCTGTTTTGTACAGATCCTTCGTACCTGCGCACTGCGCTCGTGTCTCTTTCTCAATGAGTTGGTATTGTATAGCTTCATACCAATTACTCCACTGACTCATCAAACCTTATTTTCTCTTGAAACATTTTAAAACGATGGTATATTTATATTCAAATAAAAAGTACCTCTACAAGTCTTGTCGAAATTGAATTTTTAACGATATTCAAATTTGACACGTGTTCATCTGCACTTTTTCATTATACTTTTACTGCACATTCACGAAAAGAATCAACATGTCTAAATCGTATTTCTATACAATATTTCTGTCTTGTTTATAGTATACAAAAGCATATCGCACATATATATATTTGTCCCAAATCAGATATTCCTTTTATCTTTCGCAGCGACTCTTCCCTTTATATATACGCATCCCTCGGTATACAGTCGAAAATCTCATAACGCCGCATACTTCCAGCGGCAAACTCTCTGACACTCTCGACTATCCGCGCGAAAACAGAGAGAGAGAGAGCAAAGGGATGCGCGCTAAAGTAAAATCGCACGCTACAATCCTTGACGCGGGGAGGAAAATCAAACGCTTTATGCATATATATAAAAGCGGAAAGAGAGAGAGAGAGAGAAGAGAGAAAGAGAAAGAACCAGGGCAATCCTCATAGCTCCTTACACCACTCGATGCTTATATACAAAGTCAAAGGAATTCGAGGCATCGCGCTGCTGTGGAGGAGCTGCAGGAGGGGAGCGAGGATCCCGCGGAGAGCAGCGGAGCCAAAGGTGCAGGAGAAACAGAAAGAGAGAGAGATAGAGAGGGAAAAAAGGAAGAAAAGAGGAAAGAGAAGGAAAGAGAGAGGGAGAGAGAGAGAACTGGTTTGACAATGAAACGACGCGTACGTGCGCTCACGTACGATAAAGAAAAGGATCCTACGCTCGAGAGTCTCTACATCTCTCTCTCTCTCTCTCTCTCTTTCTGTGTGAGTGGATGTATATTCCACGGTGAGGAATGAAGAATGCACGTGTATTTCGGAATGTCAACGGACACTCGAATAATGTTCCTCCTTATGAATCGTGACTTAGGCGAATATCCTCGGCACAAAGAGGCTACGCTTCGGAACTTCGTTTTTCTTATATCCTCCTCGCGCGCCATTTCTTACATACATATATATTTATATATACATATACTATTTCCCCCTTTTGTACTTTCATTTTGATATGGAAATGGCCTTATTATTATTAAGTGAGATTTATCGCGCGGGATATATTTCTTTCGCTTTGTGGTATCGATTTGAAAAGGATTGGCGAACGGGGCCTTTAATAATGATTCGGGCATTATGGCCACGTAGATTCTTCGAACTGTCGTTTTGCGTTTTATATATATAGTCACGGTGCGCGGCGCACGACGATCGTTTCTTTTTCACGCTCTGAAAAGAAAAAAGGGATCGCGGGTTCGATGCATATTAAGTGGACCAATAATGCAAGATTAATATTTTCTATATATACCGTTGATTAATCGAGATACGCTAATGTTCATTTCTTAACTCCGCCAAAGCTCGCGTTTTACATTTCTAAAGTCTTAGTATATCCGCGCGAACTCGCTGTGGCATTTCAATCCTCTCTGCTCGCACCGCGCCGTTCTAAATCAGCCAGCTCTCTTATGCACGCGCAGCAAAACCCGTTTGATCCCACATGAAAATAAAGGTAAATTCTCGCCGTTCCGTGCAATAATAACAACATTGATCGCGCGCACCGCTGCTCGCACATTTATGAATTACCAAACGATAATCGCGCCAATTCGACCGCAAGCAGCAATATGGCTCTGCTAAACGGCGCTTGCAAAATGCGTAAAGTCATCGATATAAGCCATGAGAATAAATTCGAAACTTTTAACGCTCGATGCACAGCATAATACCGATATAAGAAGCACGGGATATTCCAGCGTCTATAAGTTGAGCTATAGCTACATATATATGTACCATTGGCTTTCTGTAAATTTAGATTACGTCGCAATCGCAGCGATAAGCGCGCGAAGCGGGATCTGTAATAAAAAATACGCGATCCGCCGTTTTATTTTATTGATTTTTCTCCAAAGCCTTCTCTCGTGCCCGAGGATGGAGCAGAAGAATCGATGTGTAGAGGTAGATATAGAGCCCGCAGGCGACTGGAGGAAAAGACGCGAAAAGACGTGTGCGCCATACTCGCTTCACCTCTCGCGTCTCTGCGCGACAGCTTGCGCACGATATATCCTCTAGGCTATATATATACATATAGGTGATTTTTTGTGCCCCTATGGCGATTTCTTGCCACCTGCTCTCGGAAAACTCGTCGCACTGGCTTTTCCGAGTCAATTCCACTACCGACGCACGGATATTGCGTCTGGCGCTGCTGCATTTTCTCCGGCGGTGCTTCACTATTATATAGCTTTTGTTCGTTGTTGCACTGCTGCTGAAGCTGCTGATGGAAGAACCAAATGTCAGATTGCCCAAGAAGCTATACCAAATCTATCTTTGCTGAGTCCAGGAAAATCCGTATGCCTGCATCGAAAGATTTCTCTATTGTTGAATAAATATATATGAGATTTTGATATATTTTTACTGGATTAGTTCACTCGACCCGTTGTTTATATCAAAATATCGGATATGCATCGCGGTTTCGGCATTGGTGATCGACGTGTTTCCTAAGCAAAATGGCCTCCACAATGCGGCACACTACGACTGTCAGAGAGAGAGAGAGAGAGAGAGAGAGACAACCGCGTCCAGCCAGATTCCAGATCGACAAGATTATATACCGGGCTTTAACGTATAAAGCAAAAAAAGGAATGGAACCCTTTCTGGTGTATAGATGCGAGCGATCAAACTCTCTCTCTCTCCCCCTCGCGCATCGAAAAGAACTCTCTCTCCCTCTCTCTCTCTCTTTCAGTCACAGCTGTGTGTTAGCGAGTGGCATCAGCAGCAGCATCAGCTGTCGTCCTTGGCACGGTGCAATTACCCTGGGCAGTCTAAGCGAAAGAGAAGAGGAGGAGGAGGAGGAGGAGAAGAGAGATAGAGGGAGGGCACACTATGTACACGCAAGAGCTGCGATGGGTCGCTTCTTCCTTTTCCTTCCCCTGGCTCACCCTGTATTTGTGTGTGTGTGTGTGTGTGTGTGTGCGTTTGTATACCTTTAGCAGCTCTCGTGTGTCTCGTGGCTGTGGGTTCGGGGTATAGATATGCGCGCGCTCTCTGTTGTTGGGCCCAAATCCTTGCTCGAGTCCCGTATATAGCGGACACGCTCTCTTCCTCGGGCTTTATTATCGCGCTCGACCATCTCTGCGCGCGATGCGTCCTATGCGATGCTTTCGGAGGGAATATACACTTCTGGATGTTTCGCCGCTTAGTTTTTGTGGTGGAAACTGAAATGGGGAGGGAGAAAAGTTTGGAACGATTGTATTAGCTGATTATCGTCAGCGTATTTGGTTCTCGGTGATCGTCAAGACGGCTTCCAACATCGTATATAATTCGTGCTAAAACAATTACACGTCTTTGTTATTCTTGTACACGGTGTGTGTAAAAAATATATGTATGACAGGGAAAGTTTCGTATACTTATATCCCTCGCGTTTCATTTTCCTCGTATGACAGAAACATTGCTGTGCTTTTACCAAAATTACAGGGTATCTTTTATTCATCCGAGCGGTTCAGTTGCATTTTTATTGTTACGGCCAGAAGAGCGGCCAAATTTAAAGATAGTCGAATATGCCTGTCTATACATCCATATATTATTTCAATCCTCTTTCTCTCAACTTTTGTGCGTCGTCTATACCGTTTTTTTTTTTTTTTTTTAATAAATCACAATCATTTAGATGCGTTTAAGTAGCGCGGAAACCGCGTTTCATCGCAGTAATCGTTGCGCCCATGTATAGCTTCTAATCCAAGGCTGTAAACGTGTTGAATGCACACGTCAGCAAACTTCTCGAAATTACCTCAGACGTTAATGTTTTATCTTCGGTTTGTATACATCTATACGCGGATCGGGTTTCAACCCTTTTGGATTAGGTTGGCTCTCCCTTTTAGAATGAAACTTCAAAAGCGACTCGATGGCCCTGGGTGCGCACATCGTTGCTGTCCCTCTGGCCAGCGAATCGTCGCGTCTGCCACTGTGCGATCGCTTTGATTTGGTTCTCGCGTGTCGACCGTGTAAATAATAAATCGAGTTTGAGGGATACTTATATGTATAAACATCTATAATTGCATTGGTGCATTACAAATATCTTACTCAGCTATTCATTCAATACTTGTAGATTTCGATAAACTTTTATACATTTTCTTTTATGCGTTATAATACCTCGATTGATACTCAAACAATAATAGGTCTTTATAAAAAAAATCTTCTCGTACTTTATGCGAAACCATAATAAACTATTAGCTCGCCAATATAGAATCATCATCGCGTCTATAATATACTTCGAAATTCGCCGTAGCCCCGGCATATCGGAAAGCTAAAAAAGACGCAACGACGTCTAGAGCAGAGAAAGGCTGCACAGCGACAAGGAAGGTATAGAGAGAGGGAGAGAGGGAGCGATAAGACTCGTCGGCCTGGCACACACAGCATCGCAAGCCCCGCAGCAGCAGCAGCAGCAGCAGCAGCTCGTGTGTATTGACCTGCGCGGGCGGCTCTAGGCAGAGCGTCGGGCTTTAGTGGCGCAAAGGGTGAAGGACCTCGTGCGCGCGCTGCTATATAGAGAGGTAAGCACTTGGGTGAAAGAGAGAGAGAGAGAGAGAGAGAGAGAGAGAGCGAGGCCCCCCATAGCTACTATACGGCAGAGCGGAGTCTCAGAAGCCGCGCCTCTATATGCGCGGGCCAGGTTGGCGCGCGCGCGTCGATACAACCCCCTCTTCTCTCTCTCTCTCTCTCTCTCTCTTTCTCTTCCCTTCCTCTCTCGCTCGCGCCTCTCCTCTCTCGCCCTTACATGCGCGACGATACTCCCCGTGGCGTTGGTTCCAACGAATACACGTATATGTATGGTGTGACACGAGCGAGCTGAAGTATTTATATGTGCACGGGAGTGACGAGCTGATCAAGGGATCGAATGTGTTTCCCAGGCCTGGAGGATGATGCGCTTTTGCGATTGGTTTACTCGTTGCTTGGACGTGCAGCTCTTGATCGAGGGAAATTTTTTTAGGGCTAAATTTTGTACTTGGATGGAGAATTGTTAGATTTCTCGAGTCAATGTCCTAACGGATGATTGCGTGTCGAGTTCGAGATTAGGGAATTTAATGTAGAGGCCAAATTCACTAGCGAAAATGCGGTATATACCTGTTTGTTGACGGGGGAACTTTGTCGAGATATATATATATATATATATAATCATTGCGTGACTCGAAATAATAATGTTGATTAAGTTAGTGTAAGGACTTACTGTAATCAATTTCATATTTCCGAGAGAAAATGAAAAATGTCGATGAAGGAGATAACGAGCTACACCGTAGCGTTTTCTACATTATTATATGCTGCTTCGTATACTTTTTTCCAGCAAAAAATATCGTATACATATTGAATGCTTCACTCGTGTGTATTTAGTATTTTCAATAAAATTATTAAATTTTCTAAATATTATTAACTTATTTATTGATACGTTTAAGATAAAAATAACATAATAGAATTTCTGACGTAATGACATTGGTAGTTGAATGCTACGCCGGATATTCATCTTTATTTCTTTATATTGTAAAATGCAAATGAAAATAAGGTCTAAACAAAATTATTTCGTCGTCACGGTTGAATATATGCATCATTTGAGGATTAATGAAGTAACCGATTTTCTTTTTAGAAAACCATTTGTCAGGTGACGCAGCAAAAAGCCAATAGCTCCGATGATTACAATAAATTCAATACTCTTCGTGTGACTTCTATTTTTTTTATGTCGCATAAAATTCTTTATTCGAATTCGCCTAAATTAGTATAACGAAGGACTCACAAAATCGTCTATCATCGTAACTAATTTAATTATACATAATTTGATTAAACCAGATAATAGTATTTACCAAAGAACTAACAAATTAATGTGATAAATATGTGGATATTAAAGTTATTTGATAACTTACAAGTAAACGCAATAGCATCGACGCAAAAATATCAGTATACAACAAATAACGTCCTTGGTCATTTACGCAATCGATCGCGCAACAAAAAAAAAGGAACCTTCCAATCCTAGTAATCCGGACAACGGTGAACTAATTTGCCAATTCGCATATGCAAATATACAAGCTCGTGTACATGCGTGCAAGGGTGAATCCCTTGAAGCGAATCAGACTTTGCCACATGTACAAAGGGCTGCCTCGTCGCGTCAAAAGTCGAGCAAAGCTCTCGTATTAGGGACCGAAACGCGAGAGCCAAGTCTGCGCCCTATGCTAGTAAAGCAAAAAAGGAAAATCCTTTTCTCTCGAGTCTTTTGTATAAGCGAAAGAGCGAAAGAGAGCGAGGGAGAGAAAAAGTACAGCCGCGGCAAGTAGTCGATCTTCGGCCAATTGCGAAGGGAGCGGCGCGGCTCGAGCGTCATTGTGCTTTAATTACTTTCCGGGCCTCGAGTGGGCACTCCAATCGAATTATATATGTATATATATAGTTTGGCGGTATTCTACAGTCGCTCCAATCGCCGATGACAGCTACTTTGGCTGCGACGAAAAAAAGGGCCGCCGTGTAATCTTTGCTTCTCGGAGATTGAAGTGCAGGAGCAAGTTGATTTACCTTTATCCACACATAATAGTTACTCTCGGCACTAAATTTTAATAGAAATTCAGCTTATTATCGCGATACTTATACGTTTCCAAGCTAAGGATACCTAAATAGATTTGAATGTGTTCGCATTAATTACGATTAATTAGCGGATAACAATCAAGTTAAGAAAGGATCGATTACCTAGCAATCAATTGGCGACCGGTAAAAATGAAGTTATAAAGACACACGTTATATCTCATTATATATCCAAGGCACACTGCAGGCATAGTATACTGCGCTTTTAAGTGCGGAAAATTATTGGCGACAAGGCCGCGATTTAGCTCGCTATTATCGCGGAAAGCTCGTTTATTCGCTTCGATTCCGTCGCTGCGCGGCGGCATAACGAGCGACGCGGCGAGGCTTCAAGGCGAACGCTATAGGCGTCGCGCGGGAACTGCACTTGTATGTAATTATGTGTGGAATCGACGTGTCGCGCGAGCGAAAGCCCGGCCGAAGCGCGAACAAGTGGAGCAAAAAGCGCGCGCTAATCCGTATTGATTTCCCCGTCGCGAAAGATATATCGTTCGGCGATTATCTTCTGCTCACCTCTCGCGCGCGTTTAGCGTTCTGCACAACTTCGCGCTTCGATATATATATATATACATGTTTCTGGCACCTGCGCAAACTTGCGCGCGAACCTTGTCTTGTATTATACCAGGCTTGTTGTGTATATATGTACATATCCGTAATCAATTTGTTCAACTTGAAGTTATTGAAGAAAAATTGCTTTTTACTACTTTAGAATTTTTATTTCTCTAAAATAATAATATTTCAATATTTGGCTTGGCTTGTTTAGCTATATATGTATCATATCCACGATTAAGCTGAAAAGCATTATATATAGTATTTGTCCGAACGCAATGTACAGTGAAAGTATGCAGTTCCAAATATTCTTAGAAAATATACTCGATAAGAAACAGAGTCCCTAACAAAATCCAAAGAAAATTTCCACGGAAAATTCACGATCCGCACGTGTCGCGCCCCAATTAGCATATAAACTCGTGTATTAATATGCATGCAAGAATTCCATGCTCGATGCAGCTGGTAGAATTCGTATACTGTGCGCATTTTAATGAAACACCAACAACGAATATACACTCATTCGGCGAGAGTGAATGCGCGACCAAAAAAAGAAAACATACATAAGGTTTATTATACACGTGTACACAGAGACGCACGTCGACGGGGGCGATGGAAGGGAATTTGTGGTAAAAAATGCGCGAGACTGTATAGCGCGCGAGGTTGCGAGGGAATTTTTCGCCAACTGGTGCACACGCGCGAAATTCGACATATATGTATATATGTATATTTACGGTTCGCGCGAGGCTTTATTAATTTCTTCATCGCTATATGTATATATACGCGCTGTACTCGACACAAGCGGTTCGTTAACGCGCTCTGCTTTTTATATTTGCCCTGGCGATTAATTGCTATACGCGCACTCGCGCTCGATCGATTGGAAATTTGTCTCTGCTCGAGCGAGTAATGTGATTGCGTATATAGCGCCTGGGTGTGCGTTACGATATACCCTATCGATATATATACGTGTGTGTGTGTGTGTGTGTGTGTGTGTGTGTGTGTGTGTGTATTTATACGTATAGAATAGAAGAAAAATAAATGTTGTGCCGCGAGTAAGTGGTTTTATTGTTTGCGCGGTGGGTAGAGGGAAAAAAGGGTGTTTGCTCGATCGATTTTTTCTTTTCTATTTCCGAGGCGCCGAGTTTTGTTTAGCTGCCGATATGTATAATACTTGTTAAATAAAGAATCGTTGATGGGGCATAAGGTTTTAGTTATTTATTATATTTGCCGAATCTAGTATTTGATAGTGTATAACAGCTATATACGTATACATATGTAGAGTTGAATGTCTTTATATTGGAATTTTGATACGACCAATTTTCATTTTTACAAATGTCCGATAAATATTGAGCTTACGGAATTATCAACAAAACCTGTGCTCATAATTATATAAATGTTATTCTTCACTTTGAGTATACGGGCCTCCTAAATCGAAAATCTGTAAGATTATCCAACGCTGAGCACTTGGCACAGTTGAGTTATTCCAAGCGCGAGTTCTTGCAATAATCCGTCGTGTGATTCCATGTTAAGTCGTGTGAATAACGCCCGGCTGCATGTCCGCGCTGTTATGACATCGGCTCGACGGAGTCCGACACAGACCGCCTACGCATTTCGACTGGATATAATCGTACACGTGTATGTATGTAGAGGTATGGAGCGCGAGCAACGGACAGATCGGCCGCGTTATACCCAAGGTGCGATTAACTTTGTAAATTAGCGATATATCGAGATTAGTATCGGATCATTTTTGTACTTGATCAGGGTGGGATATGTACAGTTACACGCTGGGAAAAAGGTGGATCAACATAATATATTTAATTTAACTGTAATTTTCGTATTTATTATAAATATAATTTAGTGAAAACGAAAACTTGCAGATAACTAATAAGATAAACATATTTTGCGAATGAATTCCATAAGAAGTTAATTCAGACAAGTTGATTCTGCACGTTTTACTAAATTTTTCTCAACGTAATAGAGTCGAGTCGCGCCGACGTAGAAAACTTAGGTTGATAAATACTTATATCAAAACAAAGCTTCATAAGACATTCATAATGTTATTCGCTATACGATACTTGAGCATTCGAGTGATTCGCTCGCGTCAGTGTAAAGGGCAACTTGGTGGGCGATCGATCGATACAAGGTGGTCGACGCGCCTAATGAAACACGATGCCACCGCGTCCTCCTAGCACACATAATTCAATCGGTAAATCGTTAATTGCATTCCTAGGTCCGCCTCTCAGCTCAGGTATTTGAATTAGCGCTCATGTATTACACATACATATATCACTTTATATATGTATGTATACAATGAGAGAGTCAATGTAAACAGGAAGAATTTATAAAAAGCTGCTGAATATTACAATAGAGTAGAAGCGAAAATTTGCGACTTACCCTTCAGTGGACGCATAACTATATATTGAACTTTCTCATTTCCTCGACATTCGCGGTGTCAGAACATATACTGGACAAAAAACATTTCTGATGAACAATTTTCTTGCAATTATAATAGATTTTTATCATTAAGCATGAGTTTTAAATCCGAGTTAATATGCAAAGCTCGATATATGAATTATAAAAGACAAACCGAATAATCGATAATGAGAAAAAGTGAAGCGTACACGTAACCGTTGTAACACAACAAACAGAGCGAAACTCGAAAGCTGCAGACACCAACGGAGAACTAGACATCATCATCAGCAGCAGTAGCAACAGCAGCAGTTCGCTGGTAACCCAGTAACGAAAATCCAATTTGTTGCCCGACAAATCCGAAACTCACCTATATACACTGCGCACACACATATTCGCGATCCTCCGCAACTTCTCTCATTATAGTTGAATTCTCGCGGTGCAGAGTTCCGCATCTTCTCCCAGTCTTCTCCCATCATCGTCATCCCGTCGACGTATATCGTTGCATTATTCATGCCGAGAACATGCCAGACGAGCTCCGCGCAGGACGACGACGCCAGTTTGTCATCTATATACCGCATACTTTCCGCGTTAATGGAGAAAATAAAGAAGCGTGGCTGACGCGCATAACCGAACGTGGGGTACAGCGGGAGAAAAAGTATGTTACAGTGGGAATCGGACGCTGCAACCACGCGATATATCTCACGATAGCTATTACATCGACCTAAGATCGATCTTTGCACCCTAATCGGATTCCCCGCGTGGACGGTATTTTGAGCTTTTGTGATGCGCGAGCTTGTCACTGGGTGCGCTCTTTCTAGCGTATCGTTAAGTTTGATCGATTTCTTTGAAGTATCGAGTGCGTATGTTGTGTACATCAGCTAATCAGCTGGCTTTTTAACAGGGTTGAAAATATGAATTAAGAAGATGTAATTGCTTTGAATAAAGTTGAATTTTATCTCGTCATCGTGTCAGAGTAATTAATAAAGAACATTTCCTTTTTTCTGTTTCAGGTACGTGCGTTTTCCACACTTTTGCCTCCCATTTCCATTTGGTCAAAACAAACGTGGTAACGTACTTCTTATACGAATCAATACCGCATCATGTATACCGTTATAAACCTATGTACACTTACAATCGTTCCATGCTTATTACTAACAAAAGAAATATCATAGCGGTACTCGCTAAAAGCAATTGAAAAGCGAGGGGATAAATACTTGAAACAGTCGTGAGTAGACAATCAATAAAGCACTACTTATAATCGAACTATATAACGTCCACGTCTCACGCGATGGAGCCAGCTACTTGTATATAATACACTCTCATCGATTATAAACAGCGCGAACAATCGACAAATTAAATCGCGCGCGGCCCTTCCTCTTTCATTCCGCTGTCAGTGTCCAATGGACATATCATTAAATCGTGGGAACACTCCAACTCTATACCTGGCGCTTACCGAAACTTGCGCAAATCCTATAAGTTTAATCCTCGCAGCGCGCGTATATATCATAAGTTATTGCCGCGATAGAGATACGCGAATACGCATGTACGAGGGAATTATGTATGCAATTTATTCCTTGACCCGGGCACGCGTGCTCGTGTAACTGTCGCGCGCTTTACAGAATCGTTCGCTTATCTCTCGCGCTCGAGTCGCGGCTCGGCTGTACGGGCTAGTTTCGTTAGCGGATCATTATCGCGGACTTTGCGGGTAGAAAAATTCGGGAAGGATTGTACACTAATCGGTCGAGATAACGACTGCGCGCATTTCGTTCGATCTACTCCAACGATTTTCATAAACTATGTAACGGATAAAGACGTAAAGCCTATGCATACAGATTTTATCGGGCGCGATACGTTAATACGATAAAAATTCAAAGTGCCAGCGCCGATATATATATATATTTGCGGAATCCCGCGGCAACCTGTCCGTAACGACGGAGATATTCAATACAACAACACACTATATCATGGTCGTGTCCGCATCGCAAAGGCGCGAAAATAAAACGAGCCAACAGGTTATTTTATGTGCGCGCGGCCACTCTCTCTCTCTCTCTCTCTCTCTCTATCTGCAGCGGTTCCGCGATGGAGGATCCCTTTAAAAATGTCCTATACGGAGGAAACGTGTTTCGCGCGCACCCTTTAACAGCGTAATTTATGAACTGCCGGGTGACGCCGATTCGAGCAGCTTCGCTCGATAAATATATATAAATTAAATCTACATGGAAAATGCTTTATAAGCTTCAGCATCGGTTGCGCGACGCGGAAAAAACGCATCGGCGAATGTACAAACTAGCCATAAAACCGCAGCGAATTATATACACGCGAATTCCAAAAAAATAAATCGGTACGCAGTTAAATTCACAATTATCAACGTCCCAATGCAGCACGAGAGAGGCCACGCGGAGGCTGCAGCGAATCCTTAGAAAATTAAAAAAAAGGATGAGAGTAGCAGATTGCATATAGGGATAGGATGTTGCGGCATAAATCAGCATCGCATGTACGCAGCGGAGGAACGTAAAACAAGCGGCGGCTTGCACAACGATAATTCACGTTCTCGGGAGAGCTGCGCTGGTGCAGCGCGCTTTAACGTCGTCTTAACGGGGCTTTTATATCGAAGGAAACATCGATAAAGTTTTCGCGTTCATCGGGGCGAGCGCGATAAATAATCGCATCATATAGACCAAGAGATAGAGATAGAGAGAGAGTGAGAAGTCAGTCCCGCGTGAAAGGCACGTGCAGCGCGCAAGTGAAGTATGTAACGCTCGCTCTCGTCGTTCAGAAATCCCGCATACTCACGGCGTTTGTCCTACTCGTAATCTCTTTGCTCTCTTCTCTTTGCTCTGTAGACGCTCGATGGCAAATAGTGTCATCGATCATTCATAATCCGAGGTGCGTACATGTATACGTGTTTGCGGACGTGTAGGTTTCGATGGTGTATATGTGTGTGAGCTCGGAAGCGTCGCCGCTGTCGACGTAGATGATCCGATCATGATGTATTTTGATCGAGCGCTCGAGCGCTTTGTATAAAACTTATTGATTTGTCTCGTTATAGGATTTTAAAAGCTTGCGGCAACATTAACACAGCTTTTATTCCAAGACTTTGTGTATATATTTATAGTAGAGAAGTGCGGGATATCGATTTTTAAAAACTGTAAACGTTATTGTTTGAACATTTGTACGGGAATGTATGTATAGACTTTTTTTTAATTCAACTCTTTATCATTGTCATTACCAGCTTGTTTAGTTTAACGAGTGTAAACACATTTAATTGCGGTATACCATAGCATTAGTTTGCATAGTGGTATACGACAATTGAATTTATTCGACTTGGGATTCCTAAAAAATATGCCATGAATTATTGAGTAATGAATGAATAAATATGATTGGTATTTAGGCTGCAAGCGATATTGTGTTTTTGACGACTCCACAACATGTGTTTAAGATGTGTCCGATATATGCACCGGGAGCCTCGACTCCTTGTTCATTCTTAATTGGCTGGTCGATGAGTCGTCTTTATTGCACGATTGATTCTCACTTTGAGGATGAGTCATATATAATGTAAGGTCCGCTTTGCTTAAACGTTTAACTAGTGCACTCTTTGTAATTCACTGCATCAATATTTGATGGTTCTTTATTGATTTCAATGCACTTTAAAATGTCTTAAAATGTTTCTCCGTGACCTGCAGAGTAAACGTTACGTAAGACTGTATACTCGTGATACCATATCCACAACAAATACAAGACGATTGTTCTCTTTCATAAATACACCCACGCGCAATCGTAGTCAAACAAACCTCATTAAAGAACGTGCACTTTCTTTAACGTACATATATATATTTTGTGCCGCCATTCATCGTTCGCGGATAAAACACCAGAATATCTCTATAACAAGCACCTCTATATACACTTGCTCAGCTGTCGAGCGAAACATTAAACAAAAAAAAAAGAGAAAAATCGTTTCCAAACGAAACGATTTCCCATCAAGTTCATATTGCATTCATCGCGCGCGCGCGGATTATTCAAATCCCATCATCTATATGTACACACGCGTCCTGTATATTTGTATATCCTGTAGCTTAAAAAATTTTGCGCCTTTTCACGCAGCCACACTAACACACACACACACACACAGAAAGAGAGAGATCAAGGCGAAAGTGCAGTCTGAGCGAACGGCACACATTAACGAGCACACATACATATTCATCATCGACAATGAATATGAATGTGTGAATTGAGTCGTGTCCGCGCGCGCACGCGCGTGTGTAGACGTCGGGCCGCATCGCTCTCTCTCTCTCTCTCTCTCTCTCGACGCGCATGAATACGAAATATTATCCGCGTGTGTGCAGCGCGAGGGCCATTATATCTCGCGCTAGTCGAGCTGCTGCTGCTGCAATAACGATTACTGCACGGAAATGCAGATTCTGCGCTGTGTATGTGTCAGCGATGTACGAGAATGTAAAGGGTGTACGATAGGCGTGCGCAATGTCGAGCGAACCTATTTACATATATATATATATATATCTGTCTGTCTCTCTCTTACTTGGTGACGTATGTATACATGTATATATAAGCATTGCGGCCTGTAGACCGGCGTGTATACGGCTTGTCTGGGTTTTGTCTCGAATTATATTAGCTAATGAATGCATTTATGCATAAGCCTTGCGTAATGCACTGGACTTGTAGGTTCGCAAGCGGCCGCGCGCATATAGTGCCAGCTCTCTCGTCTGCAGTGTGTGTTTATTGCGATTGCGCACTTGCAGTGTCCACTTTCGACGCGTGTATGTATAGCCCCTGGAATCGCGCGGAGAGACGGAATTCCAAGCCCCGCGTGTCTTCGAAGAACGACTCTTTGTGGATGTTTTTTTTTTCTTTCATCCGTCAAGCTCTTTTCTAGTTTTATGCGAAATCCCATCTTTTCAGTGTGGTATCAGGCGGGAAAATGAAGTAGAGCGGATCGCGTCACTTGACGAGTGGATTTTTACTTGAATGTCTCATGCCCTCGCTTGGATATAGTTGACTTAAACATTGTTAAATTCATCGTGGCTCGCTGCAAGCATACGAAATATACATACGAAAAAGAGAAACGAACGAAAACTCATTTTTTTACAGAACCACCTGATAAACAATAGAATCAGATTGCAATATCACTATATACAGAAGCGATGAAAACCGATTACTCTTACCAGAAACTGCTCTTACCGTAACTCACCTGTCCACCAGCGCAACGCACAACGTGTCCCTTCTTTCCGCACCAGCGCAGAAAAAAAAGAGAGCCCAAAGCGCCCCGCAAGAATCAGGACTTGGCTCGATCCTCACCCAGAGATAGAGAAAGAGTGAGAGAACTAGAGAATCGCTCGTATGTCTTATAGCTATATATATATATAAGTATATAGAAGAGAAGGCCGCAGGGCATCCTTTGCTCGCGCGCGCGAAACTCCAGCGTATAGCCGCGTTCTGGCCGATGCTCGGTCCGGCACTGGCTCTCTAAGGTCAACGGCATCACGGCCCAAGGACACATTCTAGGCTCCGCTTATATATATCGCCCTCTCTCTCTCTCTCTCTCTCTCTCTCTCTCTCTCTCTTTCGCTTGCCCCTCCTCCTTCTCTCACGTGTGCTGCTGCTGCTGATGCACTGCACACATGCGCGCACTGACTCGGCAGAGAGAGTAAGAGAGAAAGAGAGCTGTGCACTGGTGCCGCCACCGCCGCCGCAGTATGCAGAGAGAGAGAGAGAGAGAGAGAGAGAGAGAGAGAGAGATATATCTATATGACGCGCTGCAGGCTGTTACTCCCTCGTGCACTTGTGCGTATATGAATGTGAACGCGAGCGTGTGACAGGTACCTCACCAACCACCAGCAGCGAAATATACGCGAGTAGCAGCTCGTGCTTCTATAACGCATGTATATGTATATATATATACAATGCGTGTTACTTCTCACTTGGGGATAAATTTCCATTATGCGTTATAATTGCAGTTTATTTTTCAGGGATGACCGAATATAGCAATGTCTGATAGATCATCTCGTGGGTGTGGAATTATGCGATCTTTAGTGTGTATAATATCCGAAAAGATCGATTTTAAATGTATATTAACTTGCTACATCTGATTCTTTTAAGAGCGTCAATTTAAATATTTATAGTATATAGATGGCTCTTGTAATTATGCATATCTGTGTCAATTATACCGAAACACTTTCATTAATTCATTTGAGCAATTATATACGTATATTAATGACATACGCGACGCGCGCGGCAATCTTTCTTATGATTAGTCGGCATAAGGAAAAAGGAAAAGTTCAACTTTACTACGTTTTATCCACTTATATTTTCAACTTCTCCAACTCCGTTAAAATATAAAGTTACTTATATACTGGAACTACACTTCTGAGTAACTTCGAGAAGAAACCACAGCGAGTCGCTATATAGTTCGACGTCGTTCGTCTTGGTTCAAAAACTTGGAGGAATAATTTAATTCGCCCTCGTCTTTCCTATACGCTCTAGTGAAATTTTCATTCAATCTTTAAGAAACTTGCACACTAAATGACAATCCTCACGCTTTGTTTCTACAAAATATAACGAAGTATATGCAATTGTACTTTGCGTTATCAACGATAAGTGTGAACTACATGTAGCAATTAACGATTTAAAGCGATCGATTTTCCTCGAAAGGTACCAAAACCACGGCAAAGAAAGCTGCGATCATGTACGCACACCTTCGGTACCCCTGAAAATTCTCTTCAACGGAGACAGCGTCAGTTTCAGAAGAGATTCGATACGGGACAGCCGTAGCAAGAGGATACAACCTCTCTCTCCCTCTCTTCCTATGTATCCGACCACAAGCATAAAGGATTCTCAGTCCAAGATACAGAGAGAGAGAGAGAGAGAGGAAGAGAGAGAAGCGCGTCCTTAAAAGCATTGGTCTTTCAATGCTCGCACGCTGGTCTCGAGAGTGAAATAAAGGAAGCACCGAAGGTATAGGACCGAATAAAACCAAAGCTGCGAGAAAAAGAGCGAGAGAGAGAGATAGAGATCTGAAACTCTATTTTCAGCGCAGACGCGTATGCGATGCGAGAGGAGCAGCAATTGGATGCGAAAGATCCAGAATGCGTTTGGTGAGAGCTGTTTTTTTTTATGAGCTTTTCATGCGTTCCTCGAAATGAAAAATGATTTTCAGGTAGGTTAAAATGTTAACGGCTTTCAATTATGAAAGAGGAATATCGATTTTGAGATACCGAAGCATGTGGCATACGGGTGTGAGGCGAACAAGTTTTTACATCCAACAAAAGGAACAGACTTATCCGATTATTAATTTATTTATACCAGTATATTATAATCCGTGGATATAAAAGTGATGTAAATATTTATCAATATTGTTTTACCCTACTCTGATATAGATACAGCATATAAATATTCAATACCCTTCATATTACTGATTCAGACGATATACTTCACCCAATACCTGATAATCTACCAACTGGCAATGCAAAAAATCCAAAAACGCATTATATAAATACTCGATCGCAACTTGGAGTCGCACCAAAAAACAACAAGATATAGAGCTCGGATAAAGCTTGCGAGGGTTTTGGGATATACACACACGTTTTGTACGTTTTGTACATATATTCCAGCATCCAAATGACAAAACAGATATGTATATAGTAACCGCGATTATACCAATCTTGAACCGATCATATCCCCATGCGCGACCCACTCATTACCCAATTAATCATCTCGAACGCACATAATACAATCCAATAACACCCCAGCGAGCCATCGACAACGTTGGCTTCTCTAAAGTCTCGCGCCTCCTCTCGCGATGATTAACGCCTCGTGCAGCTCGCACCTATACTAAAAGGAAGAAAGGGAGTGGGGGGGGATTATAATGATAGCGGCTTGGCCGCGCAACACACAATATAAAAGCTAATGACACGTTGGGCGACGCGATCGAAGCGTTAAAAGGTGTACACGAACAAGTTGTACACCGCAGATTATCGCACTTGCCTCCCGTACGCACCTCCCCCTCTTTGAGCGCGCATTATATATACATCTCGTATACGCGGACACGTTGTACTGCACGATATACAGGCTCCGTATACAATACCGGTTTCTCAACGCGCTTCACGCGTCCCGTATTCTCCCAGCTGATATTGTATTATCGCCCGATGCATCTCGCCCCCGTGCACACGCCTATATACGTATACAACGACTTACGAAGCCTTGCATTCGTGTGCGAGATGCTCGTCGTCTTCGCGCACCACTTCCCTTAGTATCTGTACACCCGCGGAGCGCGCTTGTCCTTTCCCCGTGGTCTAATTGTGCGATGGACCCGTGTGTAATTCCGCTAATGCTATAAACGCGAGCTTTTTCGCGTCGTTAATAGACAAATTGATGCAAAAATGATTCAAACTAATGTGTATATATATGTATGAATTCGCAAATATGGACGCGACATAAACGTTGAAATATGTAGCAATGAAACGAAATATACAATAAAGTTTAAAGTTTCGAAGCAGCTTGATTCACTGTATGCGATTAACATTTGCGTGGCCATATTGAACGCAACTCTTTTATAACTCTAATTATTCAACGTTCACGTACAACTATTACAAAGTATGAAACACATTGAACTTAACATTTACAACATTGTACTGTACAGCAAGTATTTTCTTTTCTCCCGAAGTAGTTCTCCCATCGCAGGAGATCGCGTTAGCGTTGCAATAGTCCTTGCGACATAAGTCATTAGCCGCATGGTATAACAGTCTTTCGAGCTAGAACTCCCGGCGCGAGATATTCGTGAACTTTCGTATAATGGCGGACTCGCGCGCGACGAGCAAAAGCAGCCAAGCGATAAAGACAGATATAGAGTAGGATATATACACGCGTAACGCGAACCCAGAGGTTAAGAGCCTCTCGAGCCAAGCGAATATGTGTATATATACATGTATAAAGGCGTCAGCAGCCCTCCACGACAGCTCGATAAATATTTCCTTTGCTCCGCGTACGCTGCGTAGACCCTCTTCTTTCCCTATATATATTCTTCGCAACACGATTGCCGGGGGGCTATAGAGTCTGCGAGATATGTATGCGCTTGTACGAATAAGTGCGTGATAGAATATCGCGGCGAATCGATACAGAGATGTGCGATATCCACCTGTGCGACTAGGTAATAATACTCTTATCGCGATATAATATAAAAATCTTCGTCACTCGCGTGTATACGACGTCTCTCGATGTATACGAAGTATTTATAAAACACACGGTTGATCCGCGACCACAGCCGAAGCACAGCCCTGATAAAGTTTCCATCCAAGACATCTTCGTAAACTGCTTGTCGAGCATACATTAACTCTTGCCACAACGGGAGACGTTAATTCCGTGTATATAGCGATCAAAAATTCCGAGCGAAAAGTGTGTAGCAAGAGCAGCGAAAGCTCGCCCGTGCAGAAACATACAGAAGTAAGGAATTTAATAAACGAGCAGCAAGCGTAGACGACATGTGGCCGCACGTCGCGAGTACAGTGTTGCATATAGACCCCGACGCTATACACACACACACGCACACACAACGTAGCCGCGGCGGTTGTTCGACGAGTCGTGCGCATGTAGAGAGAGCGAGAGAGAGGCGCGTATCGTTTCCATCATAAATTTGCAGCAGCCGAGTGCTACTTATATAGTTGCATATGTATATATAGATGCAGCATCACGAGTACATGGAAAAATCATGCCGTGAGTAGGTATAATGGATACATAATTATCGGCGTGTATGTATCATATCTTTCGCGTATACTCGAATTGTAATTGAATTCAGATCGGCGCTCGCGCGTGTGTATTTATTCGACTTTGTGAAGCTGCGACTGCTTTTAGTTTAATTACCGTTATACGTATATACATATATCGATATTGAATTGTCATTATATGAGAACTATATTAGGCAATAAAATTACAGCGAGAAAAGATTTGCGATTTTAATATTTAGATATAGTCGAGTCTATGCGCGGTTATACATTTAACCCTTTTCATAACGACTTACCAGTTTTACGCATGCCCATATGGTTGCTGAACAAACGAGAAGCTAATAATAATGCCAACGCAGACTGTGTGCAAATTCGCGTCCGCGCAACAACGACACCTTTACCGCATCCACGCCAGGATCAAATTCTAAACCGCAGCCAAACAGTTTATCAACAGGCTCTGAATCGATTCTCCAATTCCATCCGGTTAAAAATCCTCTTTTCCTTTTCCCTCGTATACAAACTCGACGATTCGCAAGACGGAGACATAGATAAATCAATGCGTCCAGTCATCCTCTATTAAGAGCTACCCCTTTTTTTACCCTCTAAAAGGTGAAACTAAATATATTTATAGACAAGACACACGGGAGGCGTGTGATGCGGTGCTCGACTAAATTATTACGCAATTAGGCGCGAGAGGTAGAGAAAGAGAGAGAGAGAGAGAGAGAGAGAGAGAGAGAGAGAGAGGCACATGCACACACGTATACACAGGAGCGAATTACAGCCCTCGTAAAAGGCGAGTTTATTGCGGCCTCGCGTAAAAGACCGTCGGCGCTTTATTATTTCTGAGAAGAAAGTTTAATTCCATCCTCTCTCTCTCTCTCTTTCTCTCTCTCTTTTTCTCTGGTCTGCGCGCGAGAGATCGCGAGGTATAGGATGCGCGCCCATATAGCCTATGAGCCAACCTATGCATATATATATATGCTGCAGAGTCTACCCACTCACTTCGACTATATACTCCCGTCACGCAAGAGCTTTACAAGCGCACGTAGCCTGCAGGGATATGTTCCGCAGCTTGGACGCAGCGCATGCGATTAATAAATGGACTCTCTCAAGTCTGCAGACTCTTTTAGGCCCTTTTGTTTTGGCACACCGCTTAGCGCGCGATCTAACTGGCCTTCGGCATCTCACCACTATCTATGCACTTTTCGTTGTTTCCCCATTATATTCATACGAATGCGTGGATCTAGATCGTTGCGCGTGATCGTTACCGCATGCTTTGTCATCGCTACGTTGTCGATTAATTGAACGGAGCGCAGCTTGAAAGTTGTACAAGTTTTGAAACCTCCCTGCTCGTGTTAAAGAGTGGCTAAGATACATTCTACACCACTTTATCGAAACATTGAAACTTTGCATCGTCCGAGTGAAAACATCGAGAAAGAAATATAAAAGACTCGCGCGCACGCCGACATTGCTGTTATCATTATATAAACAGTCTACTAATCGCGTATAATAAGATCATCATAGATCAAAAATGGGTGTATCCCATACGGGTTCCACAGCGATCGCATAAGCTTGCAGCAGCCATAACTTTGCATTGCGAACGAGGCAGCGACAAGTTACACCGGAGAGTTCATAAACCCCCTTAGCGCGCGCAGGAATGAAGTAGCGCAATGTTATACAGCGGAGCGGTTTAAGCTCGCGCGCTGCGCGTATTATTTACCAGCGCTCGTTAATCACATTAAGAACGAGTAAAAGTCTTCCATATCAGCCGCGCGCGGGACCATAAACGAATAAAAACAATAACCGGCATATATCTGTGTACACACGCGTTCGCTCGATTATTCGCAACTAAATCGACCAATACGATGCTTGCTTATATCAGCCGAAAGCTCGCACTCGATAAATAATACAGATTATTCGCGCAGCCTGCAACTCCTTAATCCAATCTATAAGTTGAAGGGGGAAAAAAAAGGTAACGCGTGGCAATCGCGAGAGGTCGTTAGACCTTATTCAATCGGTCGCGATAAACGATAATAATTAATCACCGAGCGGCGTTTCTTCTTCTGCGCGTTACTCGACGAAAAAAAAAGGTATGAAGAAGAAGCAGCAGCAGCGAGGACATAGAAGAAACTTGGAAAAGAAGCGTAGCCGCGATCTTACTGCCAATACTGGACTTGGCCAGAGAGTGAGAGAGAGATAGATAGATAGATATCATTTATTGCATATAAATACAAAAGGTACAATAATTTATAAAATAAATCCTTTTTCTTCTTTATACAATAGTAATTAATTCGCATTTCTAATAAAACTTAAAACTTAAAATCAAAAATACTAGCAGGCCAATTTACAGTTTAATTTAATTAATTACTCGCAGAATAAAATAAACAAAAGTAAAAACAAAAATAAAAACAAACAAAAACCGAAACGAAGCCGAAGACCTAGCACGCGTCCATATTAAGCAGGTGATCGTGAATTCTGAACTTAAACCAAGAGAGAGACGGCGCAAAGCGTATATCCGATGGAAGTGAATTCCAGTCCCTCGCTCCCTGGACCTGGAAGGATCTAACACCAGTCTCCGTCCGCATGGCCGGCACTGACAACTCCTGTACATCACCCCTTTTGGGTCCTCTGGGCTGGTATTTACTGAAAAGGGCTGCCAAGTACCAAGAGAGAGAGAGAGAGGGGGAAAACTCCTGCACGCGCTATATCGTTTATCGGCTGGCGGTGCGAGCGACCGCGGATATAAAAGCTGCGCGCACGCGGTAAGGAAAAAAAAGGGGCGAAAATTCCCCTCTCGCACGGCAGAAGCAGCGTGTAAGTAGGCGCGTGCGTGTAGGATTTACGTTTGCATTAGCGCCGAGAGAAAGAGAGAGAGAGAGAGAGTGACGCTGAATCGCAGCGAGGAGCTGAGGTGCATGCTCGAGCGCCGAGTTAGAGGAATGCAAGCGAGTGTTCAGGTTCAAGTTATGTACACGTGCAGAGAGTCGCGGGGCGGCGGTGCGCGTGTGTGTGTACAGTCTTGATCAGCACCGATTTGACGATCAACCGCGGATGTCGCTCGAGGTGTTAAGCTGATGCTGCAGCTACTCCTTTTTTATATTATAAGTACCTCGTGGTGTATAGCAGAGATGCTTGGCGCATTGTCAATCAAAAGATATTACTGCTACTGTATAGGATATAATGATCCAATTAATCGAGCGTTTTCAAATGGCGCGCGAGTCTGTAGCAATTAAGAACTGATACGAACGATATATGATTCAGTTGATATAGCTCATTATGAATCGATAAAAGATGGGGCCTCTTATAAATTGCCAACACTTAAAACTCAATCAAATGTTATGCTTTTCCCTTGTCTGTAATATTAATATATGCACATCCATTGATTTGTGCTCGATTCTACATTTAATGACACTTCAACGCCTTTTGAAATGCAATCAAATCGCCTTTACCTATACATACACTCAACTCTAAATCATCTAAAAAGAGTCTCGAAAAACTTATCTGGCAAGCCTCGCAAATCTGTTTATTACAAAACACTGTTCGCTCGCGCTCCCATCCACATCCTTACCTCCGAGATTTTAGCTCGGACTATACATCCGACACTTGCCCAGCATATCGCTCCCCCCCTTCCCCCCTCCCCCAGCCTAGATATATAGGCATAGAAGCAAGAGCTCGGCGGGGCATACATAGCCGCAGCTATAGAAGCCGAGAGGCCAAGAAGTTCTAATTGGCTACACAGAATTTCCGGCCGACACTTCTTGCGTGCAGGTGCAAACGACCATAGCCTATCCCACTGTATCTCTATACGTGCAGCGGAACAGCTCGCGACGCTACAGCACACACACACACGGCGACGGCGCGGCAAGAAAGTATACTATACGCGTGTTGCGAGGGGGCAAGTAGCTGAAGCTTAAGAGACAGTATAGAGAGAGAGTGGCAAGAAAACCAGTGGCCGACAGCAGCAACGAGGGCTTTTTTTTCTATACGCGGATATAATGGACCTCGTATAAGGAAGTTTCGAGGCGAGTAATTGGTGGAGGGAGTATTGCGCTTACGCGAGCGCTGCGCGTATTTGTTGAACTTTATATCGTACACAGAGCGTAAGATCTGGGGGATGAGATAGACACTTTTTTTTCTTTTAGCTTGCGTACGGTCGTGTGCGTGTACACATGTGGTGGTGGTGGTACGCGCGCGCGAGCAATTAAAGGGTAAGAGTCTCCCGAGTGGCTGCTAATTAATCTTTCTGAAAACGCGCGCTTGATTGTTTTTTACGACCCTATTAGCATTGTTTTAATGCCTTTATATGCTCACCGAATGGATATGATAGCTCAAATTATGGGTTTCCTATATGTATTTTAATTCAGTTCTTTCAAGTTCAATGAGCTTAAATTGTTACCTTATAAATTAGGGATGTAACGACTTAACAAATGCATTTCGAGTATATTTGTAAGTAATATCTTTTATCACTGAGCCAAACTGCCTAAGAAACTGTATAACTTGATAAAGAAACACAACAGCTCGATTCTAGAATAATTATTACTGTATTGTATATGTCTGCATACCGGGCAGTGGCAATTGCTGCGCGCTACTCGAAATCTCATAGTTTTACATATAAGTTGCTGATTTAAAAGAGAGAGAGAGAGAGAGAGAGAGATAGGTAAACATTTGCATACCAACAAAGCGATAGAAGCTATCGAGCGAAGACCTGAGACTCAACAATAACCCTAACAAACTGCTTGAATAGCAGAAATGACTCGTCCCGATAATACACACATTCGGTTCTTTCGACGTCAACACCGTGACAAAAACCGTCGCATTCGTTATCTTAAGATTTATGACAGTAGATTAGCTCTATTTCAATTGGCGTCGTAGTCCCAGTTTTTAAAAATCAAGCGCACCTGTATATTTACCTATACTGCGTTGCAATATTTTCTTTCTTCTCGATTGTTTTAAGCTCTGTTACATACCTACTTTCATTTGCGAATAACTCCGACCAAAATATACACAAAAGGGTTAAAAACGTTTCGTTTCCAAATAATTCTACAAACATATAAGATATTGCTGAAGATCAAAAGTTTCCACGCGTATATTCGCCCCCCCCCCTTCCCCCGCGCAACAATTAAAAGCCGCAGCTTTTATCAAATGCTCGCCGCGCAGATTCCCCTATATAGCAACGCTAACTCTCGAGCAGCAGCAGCAGTTCTCGAGCCGCAAATCGAACTTCCTATAGCTTCCTTCATACCTAAACTTCCTTCCCTCTTGACTCTCTCGAGCGACGTGACGCAACCTTCGCTTAGAAGTCGCAGCCCAATTAATATACCTCCCCTGCATCCACACTCGAGCGATGCCTCTTTATCGCAACATTGTATATCCGTACACGCGGTGCATGTAATGCGCGCATTACGTAATTGTCCGGCGTGCGCTTAAATAGGCCGGACGGACTACTCGCGTGTATATATATATTTCTGTTGTTACATATGTATATATTGGCGTATGGAAAGCGACTTCTCGCCGCGCACTATTGTTGCGGTCTCTGTTGGTGCGAAGCTGTGACTTTCCTCGGCTATCTTTGAATACTAAATAAATCTGTATATAAGTTATTTTAAGCTGTTACCATAGTAATTCATTGTATCGAACTTAACAGAGTGAATTATATTTTTGGTGCTCGTGAGGATTTGTGTATTTGGAAGTATCGAAAAAAAATGCTGATGTTTAAGTAAAGTATATTCATGATTAAACCTTATTCACTCATAAAGGTCACAAAGCAAAGACCGAATTTTAGTATTTAATGGTTATAGGATTTGATTATTTGCGACTATAAAAAATGGTCAATTTTTTTTATATGGCCGTAGTTTTGATAGAAATCGTTAAATACTTTTACCTTTTCATACACACTCTAGTGGAAGAGAGGAGATTCGTCCAGTCGCGAGACTGTAAAAAAGAAAAGAGGGGAAAAGAAGCGAGGAGAGAAAAAGCGAGAAACATAAGCAGTCCCTTATCAGCGCGCAGGCCGGAAAGTGCGTCGCCACAGTGCCGACCGACCGCACCTATCTCGGCAATTATCAACACCTATAAGCGAATATACTCGTTCCTGAAAAGAAATCCCCCAATCGCCCCGACCCTTTTTATATACTTTTCCCATCCTCGCATCTGCTCTCACCCTCTTTCTCTCTTTTCTCCTTTCATTTCCGTCTCGTTTTCAGAATCCCTGCGATGCTCGCGGGGAAAAGGACCGGCATCTCGTTATTCCTAGATGCGATCATGTATAAATGATGGTTCGCTATCGATTGGTTTGATGGTAAAAATATTAACTGTTAACTTTGACGCTTGTAACAAACGAAGCTGCTCATATTTATTAGTGACTTTATTATAAATTATACTCGCAATAATTTTAGACTTCAGATTGATTGCATATTATTTAATCAATATTAGATCTTTGATTCCCTACTACTTCGTAAATTCTGTCTGAATTTCAAAAAAATACCGGGCTTCCATCGAAGCGATCGTAAAACACCTCTCATTTCTATTCGAGCCATTTACATCGTCTCTCCCTCCCATAATCGCGAGGGTAAAGGGTCAGTATATTTCTATCGCAAACGCCACAATGTGTACATACACACACACATACATATATATATATATATATATGAAAGTGCGAATACCGCACAGACGACACAGAGGGCGATAATGAAGCTGTCGGACGCGCACCGGCCAAAGTCGAGAACTCGCTATACTGACTTCTCGCGCCTATGAGAGTTTTCTCTCAATATATATATATACGCGACGAAAGCCCGAACGGAGGGTCGCGAGAGAAAAAAAAGTATAGTTACGTCGTCAGGGCACGAGGGTGAGAGAGCGAGTTTTGCGGACCAATAATCCGAGCGGGCCGCTGCGATGCTGGAATTTAAATTTTAATCGCTCTTGCTCGACCCTGCAGGACCTTCTCAAAATCTCGAGTTTTTATACCTCGGTCGCGCCATTCTTCATTGCGCTTTCTTGCTTTTTAGAAGTGCTGCTACTGCTGCTCGAGCGGTCGTTTAGTACGACCTATTTTATGTGTATTATTCATAGGGGTCAGCATTGTATTCCGCTATAACGATTTCCAATCGTGTTTATACAAAGATTGAGATCTTGTACGGCGCGCTTTACCGTGTTGTGTCGAGACTGGGGCTACGGACGTTAGAAAACTGTTAGATATTATTACGGTGTATTTGTGATTATGGAAAAAGGAAGGTATAGGTTTTATGAAAAGGCGACCGCAAGGTTTTCTCGACTGTGTGGTACCGGTTTCCCGTTGCGGGTTTCGATCGATATTGACCGAAGGCAGAATTGCACAGTTTGCTCATGATTTTCAATGCTAATACGCTTTTTACTAGAAGAAATATTTACCTTGCGCCGATGCATATTTCGAATTTATTTCATTATTACAACGCATCAGAAAGTCAAATGATGATTTTTGAGAACTGTGTCTTTATGCAAAGGTTGGAGCTCTCGGAAAAATGAACTATTTTCTCGTATACAATTTCCTCTGGGTTATATTTCATTTCTCTTGACCGGGGATTCGTGCTGTAAGATAATGAGGGGAAACTATTCATCAACTCATCGACTATTTAAATAGCTAACTTCACCAAATACACGAAGTATAAGTAAGTTTATTAGGCATTCGTTCCAGGAAAATTTGATCCAAGAGCTTCTTCAATAATATACACCAATGCATAATATTACGAACTAAATAAGTAAACGATTATTGAGCAGCTTTCCGAGAATAATAAAGTTGGTAGTCGGAATGGAAAAATATTATTTACAGAATCGTTGATTTTTTGAAAACTGGTAGAAAGCACTTCTTCACGATTAAATATACAAGTATACGAGCATAAGTGAAATTGCTTTTTCGCTTCCCCTATATGCAAATATAGTTCATGATGTTATACATAGTTTCCTATAGACATACTTAATCGAGACTCGAACTGTGACAATTACTCTTAAATATAAATCTCCTTGTAGCAATCGAAACACCGACAGACAGAGAGCTGGCAAACGCCTCCAATTACAACGCGAGTCTCGCGTAAAGTTCTCAATGCCTAGCGTCGTAAATTTGTTCAACGAATCGAGGCATCAAAAAGTCGGATAGGTTCACGCCAGCACGTATATGTATAAACTGAGCTTACACCTAAGCGAAATCTCCTCTTGGAGATCGATACTCTCGCTGCTGCTGCACCGCAACTCAAACCTCGACATACACATGCAATGTATTGTATACTTAGTTGAAGCGGCGTATATAGTGTTAAACTCGAGGAGGAAATATCTCGCGGTGAGTCGTGAAAGTCAGCCTCGGCCGTCGATTTATCGCGGATTCCTTTCCTTATCTGTGATCCTCCTCTCTTTCTCTATCTCTCTCTCTCTCTCTCTCTTTCGCGTGTGGCTTTATGTTTTGTGGTAAATTTTGTGGAAAAGAAACGAACGGATGGTTTTATAGGTATAATGTGGAGGCGAGTTTGATGTGGTTGTTAAATAAAAGGTGTTCAGCTGCAAGTGCGATTTGGGCGAGCAGCGAGAAAAAGTGAGCAAGGAATATCGGTTCCATTCTATATAAGTTAACGGATATATTAAAATGTTCGATTTTAATTTTTTCGCACTCGCAGCTGACCCAAAATCAAGGTAGTCGTATTGCTCTACGAGTGAGTCGTCATTGACACTCACACTCGAACAAGAGCCAATGGTATATATAATTAACAATTTCGATATATATATATATATATATATAAGCTAAACGATAGACCCTCTTAATAATCGCGGCGCTAAAAAAAATGAGCATATATAGGCAGGGAGTCTCGTAAAAGCTTCCTCACGCGTTCCACGAGCGAGGGATGATTCGAGAAAGGAAGGACTAGGTGATATTAAGGAAAGGAGAGAAAAGAAACTCGACGAGTGAATTCTTTTCCGAGCGGAGCTGCAGCCGAGGAGATAAAAGAAGAAATTCGTATATTGTACCTGATGGCGAACAATGGCCACCGGTGATTCGGTTAACGAGGGAAACACAAAGATTCTAAACTATTTATGCATATATTATACACGAGCGAGTAAAGCGCAGTTAATAAATCAGACGCGTACTTGTGCGAGGTATCACGGCGACTAATTCGACGTAACGCGTGTGTATACTAATTGAAATTGAAGCTCGTCGAGAGACAAAAAAAAAAGCGGAGGCTCACGTGCAAGTCTTGTTTACCGGGGCCTACAGGACATCGAACTCGGATGGCCGATCCCGCCGAATATAATCGCTCTCGATATATATATGGCGAGGGCCTGAAGCGCGTATATATATAGAGAGAGAGGAAAAACACGATGGATATGCGGCGCTGATGCACACGTAAAAAATTGGAATTCGTTAATTGCGTCATTGGGTTGCTCGCTCGCTAGCGACGGTATATGCACTGGCCTTGTTTGTTTGTTTGTGCTTTTTTTTTGTCAGCTGCCCGACGGACCGGGTAGATTAATTAGCGAATGAAGATGGCTAATTGGCGATGAACTCGCTCATATATATATTTTCGCCTTGCGAGACATTCCAATTATACCTTGTACGCTCGTGCGCGATTGTGTGCGTATATATGGCCTGAATCTCGTGTTATGTAAGGAGAAATGTACATGTATATGTAGCTGTTTGCATGCCATTGGCTTTGGTGGAATTGTGTCGTGTTCGAATTTTAACGTTTATACAGCGTTGATCGTCGCGTTGTTAATATCAATTGAATATATCATATACATTAATCGCTAAAAAGATTTTTCCACAAAAGATCCAAAGAATTTAATAACTAAAAGAAATATATATACACAGAACCGAACGCGTTAATCAGAAAAAATAAAACACCTTCCGCGTGGCATCATAGTCACCAAACAGTCGTGCTTTTTTTCTCTCCGCTGGGCAAACAAAGCGGGCGAATATCGATCCTGTACCCAAGCCGCGAGACTCGAGAGAGCTGCGCACACGAGTCCAAAAAGAAATTAATCAGCGAGCTTAATGCACCCATCCAAGGCAACAAAAAAAGCGGGAAAAAAAACATTACCAGACCCATTTTTAGTCTGGTCCGCAGTCAAGGCGGCGCGGCGGTGGCGGAAAGATTTGCATTTTAAATTCGGTCGCCGTATCCCCGTGTCTGCGCCTCTGCGCACACGCGTGTGTGCACATATGCTTTTATCGCGTATACACCCGAGGGAGAGTCTATATGTATTATAGCGTTTCTTCACCAACTCCCTTCAATCCCAGCTTATGTGTTTTCCTATGAATGTGTATAGCCGCTCTGTCTCTTTCTTGTACTCGCTATGTCTGCGCATGTTACATACGTAATTTCGGTATAATCACTTTATAAGCGTATTTTAAAACCTGTTACGCGCTGCGGAAGCTTCTGGGACCATCTCTATGAAAAGGATCTTTAATAAATCTTTAATAAAATGATTTATATATAGCTAATAAGGACAATTCATTATTCGGATGATGGTTTGGTGCGACAAAACTTGTAAGAGATAGAGGAAAACAATATAATTATTGAGCAAAAAATCTTTATTGTCTGAATAATCATTTCTTTGATCAATATCCGTCTAATTAAGATGTCGGTAAAGAAATGAAGGGAAGTAGCTTTGTTCCGAATGGCTGTTTAAAAATTACATATAAGAATAAAAACTACAATCGCGAGCCTTTCCTTCAAATCCAGATGAATGTAAGTCCACTCCGGATTCCCGAAGCCTTATTTGAAATGCGTACGCCATTGAAAGCTTACCCTATACATTCAAATTGCCTTGAATAGGCAATTCATTCAAAAGTTTCATTGGAGTCAGTATAGCCTGTAGCGATCGGCAATACCGATTCCCTTATTAATCCCGTCGTAGCTTACGCGAAAACTGCCAGCCGCGCTCTCGCGTCGTTCCAAAGCTCTCGCGGCCAAAAAAAGAAGAGAGAAAAAAGAGTATAGAAGCCGCAACAAAGCCGCAAAAGAAACGGTGAGAAAGGTATGAGAGTATATAGAGGAAGCGCGAAGTGGCGGCTTCCGGACGCGCTCGCCGCCCTTCATTTACTCGGCTCTCTCTCTCTCTCTCTCTCAGGCTGGCACGATGGACTGCAGAATAAACAGCAGCCGACTGCGGCGCGCTCTCTTGCTTTTTGTCGCTCGCGCGAGCCGAGCGAAGGGCTATCTCTCGTCGCTGTGGGTGGTCCGAGGAAGGGAGAGAGAGAGAGATAGTGAAGGGGAAGAGGAGACGAGAGAAGACTGTTCGGATCCTCTCTCTCTCTCTCTCTCTCTCTCTCTCTCGCGTTTCGTTCTTTCCCTCCACTGCTCTTTGTCTTATTGAATTCGTCGACTTGCTTTCGAGCTGTCCGCCACTCTAACTCTCTCTCTTTCTCTCTCTCATTGTGTATCTCTCTGCGACGACGATTCTCACTTTGCTCGATTTTCAATTAATTCGTCGTCTCTGCAGCAGCGCTTTTCTTTTTGTCTGCGGGCCGTTGCTGCTGCTGTTGCTGTGGAGAGGTCGATGGACGCGCACAGTCTCTTATTTTTTTTTTTTCATAAATGCGGGAGATCGGCACTTTTGGGGATAAATTGATGATTTTGGTGCGGATTAGGCACCGAGGATATATTCATGTGACTGGGAATAATGGAGTAATTTTTTTTCATTATTAGGGGTTATTTTGATTAGCAGGTGCGTTGGTTAATTGTCTATAACCGTTGAACAGTCTAAATCTACGTACGTTGTTTTAATATTAATTATAACTTTGGTTGAATAATTGTAGGGATAGGCGCTATTGAATGAAAAAATTTTATTCCAGCTCCTTTATTCTTCTTGCAAAGTAAAATCCTTAATTTCACCTTTATAATTATTGGTTAATAATATCATGATTCGGTAAAATTATACAACAAAGTATTATCCAACAACAAATGATAAAAAATGTCAAATATAGTTCAAAAGTAATGCTACTATTATAACGAGATAACATTGCCCGCAATCTTATTTTACAAACATAAAAACGTCCCCTGTCACCATAAAAAAAAATCACGCCATCAACCCAGCTAACCACTACACAGCCTACCGCGTAAAAATCGAAAACCACACCGACATATCCATTCTCCCCTATAAGTCACACACACATACACACACAGAGGCCGCCTTATCTGAAACGACAGTATAGACCCGTAAGACCCACCCGATAACACACCACTACCGCCACGATCACAGCCCAGCCCCGCCAACACAATCTAAAACGTATATTTCTCTTTGTGTTTTAGGTAAGCATTCGTAGTCAGCAGTGGGCCGCAGGCGAACCCTACGCACGAGGGGGTATACACACGACAGAGGTAAAGTCGCGCGAGAGAGAGTATAAGAAAAAAACGCAGACACGCACAGACACAGAGATGGAAGGAACATCTCGGAACATTCGGAGGAGCCGAGGGATACATCCTTTAATTACTTAGAGTGGCTCGTCGACTCTCATCTTTTTCCGAAATTCGCGCGCGGTGTATATACTGAAATTTTAATCAAACCCCGTGGCTATTTCCGCTTGGGTTCGGGTTCGGGCGATAAGGGAGCCACGTCGGCAGAGGTACAGGAAGCGAGATAAGACTCGAGCTACAGGCTGGGAGGGAAGAGATGCGCGTGTCTTGAGGGTATCTCTCGGTAAGAGCGCGAGAAATGAATGCGACCTGTACGGAGACGCTTATACCCCCGCGACAACGGTCTGTATGCAATCACGGGGCTCTTTAATCCTACGGTGCTGGATCCTTCAACTTTTCTCTTTCGTCCCTTCAGTTGGCTTTATTTCGTCATGCGCGTATCTGGCAGATGCTTTTTACTAATAATAAATGAAAACGGGGATAGTTGATTCGGTGTCGCGTACAATGGAAATCTTTTTGTCAAGTACTCTAGTGAAATTTCCTTCTTATATAATAGTTATAATGTTTAAACTTACATCAAATATAATTCTTAACATAAATTACTATATACATGTATAAATCATTTGCTTCTCCGCGATAAAGAATGATCGAGTTGATACGAAGTATTTAATTAACGTCACAGTAAAAAAATATAAAGTGATATCGGTACAAGTACCTATTTCCTCGAGATATCGACTCAGCGTATATACTCTTCCCGAACGAAAAGAAAAAGAAAAAAAAAACGATGTCGAACACTCGCGTATACAGGGTATAAATAAGTATTTTGCATTCCCAAGACGCGCGCGCAGGAAACAAAAAAAAAACATCAGGGATGCGTATACAAATGTAAATGGCGAAACAACCTCCGCGGGTCAAATTGAATTCCCGCCGAGCGGCAAAACAGCCTGAAACTATACGTAATATGGTCTGGAAAATTTTAGGCACAGATGCCGCAGGAGAGCAGCTCGCGGTGTCCTATATATACACGTGCCTCGTGACTCGCACCCTCACCTCTATCGTCGACATCGTCCTCGCCGTCGACTACGTCACCCTCCGCGTGTGGACCCCTTTGACAAAGCGATTCGCTAAATGGGGATTAATTAAGGGGACTAGTGAGTCGGGCGGATGCGGGAGGATGGGGAAAGAACACGAATTTCTGCGTTGCGAGATACAATATAGTTTCTCAATCGAGCTCGATGATGGTTATAATTTTCAATTGGCAGCCGCACAACGATTATTTCTCCTAATTTCCACCATTGAAAAATTATGTAACCAGAAAGAAAATCATCGGTACACTCGACGAACATTAGCGCGAGTGAAAGTGTAGCCGCGCGTGCACGCGAAACCCAATCTCATTAAGCACCGGGCCGATTCGCAAGGGTGGCACTGCACACAATCCAATCGCATGCGAATTCCAGGGGAATCGCGCGCTTCAGGAGTTGCGCTAATACGAACGGTACAGTGGCAAAACGCTTCCCCTCCCCCCGCCCCCGCGCATATAACGACTCCCTCCACTTGCGTAATGTTTGCACTGTCGCGGAGCGCGGCGACAGCCGGAGCTGAACAAAATAAAGAAAATCAAACAGCACCCACACCCACATATATACATATACATAGTATATACGGTCGCGCGCTACGGTGAATATTTAATAAGCGCTTGATGGAGGCTCGGGGAGAAAGAGTGAGTGAGAGAGAGAGAGAGAACGGCCCCATACACACGTGCTGTTAAACGCCCGCGTCGTGATTTTCGGGGCTGAATCGTCGAATTCATACCAAATCGAATAATGGCAACGCGCGCCGCCTCGTGTATATACATCAAAGTAGTCGACTTTGGCCGCGCCGAGTGCTTTAAATGCCTGGATAAACATACGCGTGGCGCGTACTCCTTCGTGTGTGTGTGTGTGTGGGTTAAATTGGCGCCCTTTCGAGCGAGTTCCATTTTGGTCCGAGGAAACGGGAGCGACGAGGTGGCTACAGGGAGTGGGAGGATTAAACAGGGGTCGCTCGGCAGAGACAGAAGAAATTAAACTTTTTTTGCTCCCCGTCCCTCGTGTTTTCTCTAAAGGGCTGCCGTTTTCGCTGCGCATGGGAAATACGGGAAGCGGGTGTTTTTCCGCGCCTCGATCAAAAAAAAAAACTTTGTTAAATGCCCTTTGTACTTTTTGCGAACGAGCATATATATATACTTGACTGCGTTGAAGTCATTGAAATAGTGATTTGGTAGAATTGAATGAATCTTCTAGTCTTGGAGAAATCCACCAATTATACTAAAAGAATAAAAGGTATTGAAACATTGAAGCTGCAGTCGAAAATAAATGAGTGAAAAATAAATCTGAACGAAAGTCTCAAATCCTCTGGAAAAAAAAAACTAAGTAACCTGAGTCCGTGTAGCCCACGAAACAATTATCCCTGCACATGTATACACAACCGAACAATGTAGCCGAGCCAGCGAAGTAAGTAAAGAAAGCAGTTCGTTCGTTACCCCTGCCCAATGCGCCTCCTCTCTCTCTCTCTACAAATGAACCGCCACAAAAAAGAAGTTACACACACACATAGCCGTACAGCCAGCGATTATAGTCCCTCGGCGGAGAGTCTCTCTCTCACTCTCGGCTCCTCAAGTGCGCAATAAACACACTTGATTGCCGCGAATGATAAATCAACCCCCGTATAATATAAGAGGCTCGAACCCCAAGACGAAACTGACCCTCGCGCGAGCGCCTATTCCATTAGCCCCTCGCATATTTGCACGGCGAAGGCGTAAAAGCCGCAACTGCGCGCCCGGCCACGGGTATATGCGCTGCAGTGCAAGGAGAACCTTCTTCCCTCGTGCTTTGCTCCTGTCCCGTATTGGAATTCGCAGCCGGTGCGAGCTTTGTGCTTCGCTTTTCAGCTGGTTGCGTGCGAAACGACGATTGAACCGTTGTGCTTGTGGCCTTGTGGACTTGGGGGAATTCGTGCACGCAGCTCCTTCATTTTGGAGATTGGCGAGTGACGATTTTTTAATGGAGGGAAGGGAACGAATCTACGGCATTTTGGTTAGCTTGTTCGGTTTATTCTTGTAAATAAAATTATATTACTTATTGAGTTTTTATAATGGAATACAGGGTAGATCGTATAGTGCGATTAATGATCGCAGGTGATATTGTTCAATTATAAATTCTTATACATTTGCTCGTTTTGAGTATAAAACATGTTGTTGAGTAATGCTGTTTATGATTGCATTTAAAAAAATTGATTGCCTGTTTTTTTTTTTTGCATTACGACAATTAACTTGTATATACGCGATCGGTTGCTCGACAGTTTACCCTAATTGCAACCAGCTAAAGTTATATTAAACTTTTATTTCAATGCTTAACTTTGCAGAAGCTATTAAAGCTGTTATAGTTTTAAAGTTGTATAAATTATAAATACGATTATAATTTTACAGCATAAATAAAATATTTTTATTTCAACTCGAGTTTAAAAATTCATGCTATAATTTATAATTGATGCAGTACAACTGTATCATTTTCATTGTTATATAATAATATTGCATGAATAAGTGATTAATCTCGATAACTTTCGTTTGAATTATGCCTGCAAAACTATATATAATTGAACGAGGAACATAGTCTCTGCGAATATATAGGCACACACATAGAAACAGCAGAGTTGGGGTATCGATAACGTCAGTCGTCTCGGAGCAAAGTCGCGGTAGCTCCGCTTATCTCTCGCTTCTCATCCGCATACTTCACTCGCTGCACACGCGGCCACGGCATACTCGCTGCATCTTTTCGTCTTTTTGCGTATTTCGCGCACGCGTATATGCGACGCTTTATATGTACTACTCGTCCTTCCCTCTCTCTTTCTTTCCCTGCGACCGAGATAAATCCTCAGCGACTCTCTCTGTCTCGCTCGACTTTGTTATCGACGCGCGAAGCATTGACTTTGAATCGCCGACGCTTCCATCTACATACGCGTATATGTGTAGGTATTGGAGGTGGCCCGTATTACATCGGGCATCGACGCGTTTTCACTTGTAACTCGTATACGCTCTGTCCTCTAATGTCTAATTTTAGCGGGTGTAACTATGTATATTAACATTCGAGAGCATATATGATGTGCGTGGGTGTCCAAACGTTGAAAAGTTGCATTTATTAAAATTCATTACTGTTATTGCTACAGGCTTATCTTAAAATAGGAATTTCGAGTTTGATAAATGTCCATATGCTTTTTGTTTTTAACACTTTGCGCACAGATTTTGTAAAAGTAACGTTATAGATCCGGTTTCAGCTCGCGCTAATGACTTGTATAGCTGGCTATAGTTTTGCCACAGTTGATCAACGAGCGATCGCAACGAGGTATAGAAGACTATTAAACATCCATATACCGAGCGGCAAAGTGGTTTCGATTTCCGCGTTAAAGGAAAGAATTATTAATTATTATCCATCATCGGTGAACCGCTCGCGCTGCTCCGACGCGAATTCGATACCTTTCGGTATAATGTGTACACACCAGCTACAACAGCAAGTGCGCGATTTCTAAATCCAATGTTATAATCGGCTCCATTATCTCCAAAACAATAGGGGAACAAATGCTAATAAAGACAATCGAGTTCTATATTATACGAGTATCTGATTACATTGCGCGCTCGCGCGCGGTCAAGTAGCTCAAGCAACGTTTAATTTTAGCGCGCGAAATATTGTGAAACCAGCTCTTTGTTCCATTATAGGTATACGTGACAAAATCATCGAGGCGATTGACGTGTGCGGAGCACCGAATGAGTGGAATCAATCGCGGCAAAGTTCCTATACAAAGTCCAGAATAAAGTTATGTGAATGCGTTGGGTTTAACTGCCGAAAGTTTACACTTCCTTCTAAGTATACACGCCGCGTCCACTGCACAGAGAAAGAGTTTCGAGATATTATTATATACGATCGCTCGTGTTTTCCGCTCCGTCAGAGCCTCGCGGGCGTGACATATATATATATATATATGTAGGAACGTGTCGAGCATCCGAAAAGAAGAAGACCGAACACATTTTGCTTTTTCATCATCTCTCGCTGCTCTTCTGCTTCTTCTCCTTTCGTCTCCGTATGCCCTTTTTCGTATACCTTATATATATATACTTTTCGTATCTTTCTCTTCTGGCTCTCCTGCGTTGTTTCCATTGCTCCGCTCGTGCTTATTTTCTGCTTTTCCACATACCGTTTTCCATTGTATATATACGTGTATTTTTATCCCGCGCGCGTCTTATTTTATTCACGCGTAGCTTATACAGTTGGGCGACGGTCCGTACATTCTTATTTTTACACGCTTGTCCTTTTCTTTTATTCTGCCTTTTGTTTTGATCTGAGAAAATTAATTGGCATAACGTTAATTAAATATTCCATTGATTTATTTAAGCAATACGAACGAGATAAAACGTAAAATATTTATAAAGAAATAATTCACTAAATTCAAATCGAAACATTTTCCAATGTTCCTACAATCTTCGAATAAAATTTACGTTCTTAGCTCAAAATGTTGATTACAGTATACCCAAAAGATAAATATATTGGTGTTCTGGTTCTATCGAGGATAATTAAAATAGTTATATCGTACGTATTTATTTCCCCTTCGAAATTTGTACACACAAACCTAAGCACTCAAATTTTCATTCTATCTTATCAACCTTCCTCGCGTTTCATCGCGCGCCTTCTGTCTTTTCTCTCTCTCCACACACACACACACACACACACACAAATCCAAAGAGTCCCTCGCGCGGCGGAGGAGCACGTATTCGTTTCCCCTATTCTACTTGACAGACATCCAGAAGCTCACGGACACATACACACACATATATATATAGGAATATAGGTATACGCAGGCACACACCGATGCAGTGGAGAAGCAAGGTAAAATAAGAGGAAGCGGTAGTTATGATTTAGTGGAATCTGCGTGGGTCACCGGCTTCCGATGTAGCCAGAAAGTCCCTGATGCGAGCGGCTGCCCTGGCGATTTCGAATGCGACTCGTTCTGAGCGCTCGAGTGTGATTAGTTCGCAAAATTCCCTGGACTCTCGGGAGATTTTATAACGCCTCGCTCGCAACGATAACAGCTGCTTTTATCGCTCTCTTTCTCTCTCTCTCTCTCTCTCTCTCTTCTCAGAAGTATGCCACTGTTTAATATGTGTTTCGATAAAATTTGTATATCCCGTATATGTTGCAAATCTTGTTGAAGTGTGCTTCGTTGCTTTATACACACCGAAAAGAGATTTCTGTGATAATAATTGCCTTTTGTGCGATTACTAGGTGGAACCTTTTAGAATGTGTATATCAGATTGTTCATGATAGATTTATTAAAAGCCAGCTATATAAGTAACAAAAACTGTAGTGCTCTCTGCGACAGAATTAGCCACAGAGTCCAGAAAGGTCGATGAAGATTCTGTACGGCGTTTATTTCTGCGGTTCATTTTGATTCCGACTCGTAGAAATTTACTTATCCCCTCGAGTATCGCATATCTATCATCCCGAAAACAATGAAAACGTTTGAGCGAACATTGAATCTTTCATTCGGCAATGTTTATATATGCTGACATTGCAAACTAATCCATAATGAAAGGAAGAAAACATCGATTTCACATTAATTGATTTGATTTGAATACATACAACACTTTTAAGTAACAATATTACATTATCAAATGAAATATTAACGCAACACAAGTATTTTGCAAACATCGTTTCGCAAGGCCGCGAGAACTCATATCCAAGAAATCTCCTGCACAAAAATATAAGGCTCGCGAGGACTGCACAAACAAGAACTTGGCATTGACACATTGCGTCAATATATAAACATTAACGTGTCTTTCGCGGCCGAAATGTGTACCTAAAGCAAGTTCGAGTTAACGGAGGCGGCGCGCGGGACGAATGGGATCAGGGCATCATAGTCGGAGCGGGAGCGGAAGTGACTGGTGCGTTTTATTACGTCAAACCGGAAACTCCGAGCTGGAGGCGAAGTTAATGCAGCCGCGACGTTTATACTCGGCCTGCAATGGGCGTGTGCATCATCTGCACGAGCCGACGCCGCTGCAGTGACGTTACGCAACCTTGCCGCTTAAACCGCCTTGAAAATAAAGCCTTTTATATTCCATCCTTTGAGCGCAGCCTTTGCTTTTCCGTTGTGTCACGTCTCTCGGCCGATGCAAGTATAGTTTTGTTATATTGTTTTTGTTCCAAAGGATCATATTCTTCGGAACTTTTGTATAATCTAATGTAGTGTCTCGGAAAATGTTGTTTGCATACACTCTTCGTTTGGCTATACTATGATTATAGAGAATAATAACGATGATTATATATAGGAATACACAATTCAAATTGCATCTCTTGGGTAATAATAATCCGGTTTCGTGGCATTAAATTATTAAGCGTATTATTAATAATAATAACGATTTTTACCTCCTACCCATTAAAACTTTATACGGAACACAAAGCAATTGCCACGATTACGATTCTTTGGTTATAATCATATATATTGATGTATCGCGCATTATTTCACGCTAGACTGTATACGAGCCGCTAAAGCTAGTTGATTACAGCTTTTGAACTATAAAACACAATTTAAATCGTAGTTTCAGATATTATATACATCCATACCACGCAAGTAGTGCATTATAATTATCCTTCGCAAATCACTTTATAGTTTCCCCGTTCATCTCGCATAGTTTCTTATACCGAGACAAAGGAAATCTTTTAGCGCCTTATCTTCAACTAAAAGTGTCATCGATATATCAACACTAACCAACAGTGAAATAAACATCATTTATATCGATCCGAAACTATACAATGCTATATATATATATATATATATGTAAACGAAAATGATGATCACGTTGAAAACGCGTTCGTTGAAAATCAGCCAATCCACCACGTAATTTCTGAGCGAATATCGCATGCGAGTTTGTATTTATATATACGAATATCAAAAGCGTGTATATATAAATTTGAATGAGTTTAATATAAATATATACATAGAGCGTCTATATATATATATATATAGGTAGCAGGGAAACGTAAGCGCGCGGAAGAAATTGAAAGGCTCGCGCGACTCGCCATTTCAGATCCGAGACTAATAGAAGTAAGTAAGCGCTCACAATGGGTCGAGCGCGCACACGAATCAAATGAAGCTCGCAATAGGATTAAGGTCGCGAACGACTGCGCAGACTTTTCTTAACCGATACGTGTACACGCTATACTCTCCTCTTGTCTTGTCATCTCTCTCTAGCTCTCGCTCTTCTTCTTACGTAAAAAAAAATTGATAGACTCTTATCTCGCACTCGATAATCTTCGAGTGCGGGAGAGTCTCTTGTGTAAAACTTCGAGGGAGGTTGGACGATATACATACAGCTCGTTTTTCCTTGCACGCAAACATTCGAAACTTAAAAAGCCTATATCGATGCGAGCGTTGCCGGAACGATAAGAGTTTTTATTGATCGTGACATCTAGATTAAATGTAACAATCGCGGTTTCATTATTGGTGTATACCCTTGAAAGACGCGATGTTCTCTAGAATTGTTTCAAAAACTGTTATATCATTCACTTCGCTGTTGATTTTACACGCAACGGTATACACTGCATATATTCAAATAATCCAATATACTTATATAAGTATATTTTGAATTAATCACCATCGGGATCCCCAAAGGTATTGCTTACGCAAACCTTCTATATATTTTCTACGACAAATTCAGTTACTCGGCCTGTATTAGTCCTTTTGTACGAGATCAATTGTTCCCAGGTATAAACACTACTTCCCTCGTGCGCAGTGTTGGGATTAACACGAGGGAGGGACGGTTCGACGAGGGAGCAGCTATCCTACGCGCTCCTTCGACGCCTCCGCGCACTTCCAAATTTTCCACAGATTTTCCATTCGAAAACAAATGCTATAACCGAGCGGCGGGAGGGAATTGCTAACGAATGGTCGAAACTTTGGTCCGGACAGCAGTTTAACAGCCGAAAATTTGGGCTAACGTTATGTACGAAAGTTTTCGCTAAAATAAACACGAAATCTCAAGACTTTCAGTAATAATAATATTAATATCCATTAAATTGAATTATTTTTTATGAGCGAAATGAACGAATAGCTTGCGCAGCTATAGCCAAACCGAATGAAAAAGAAAGAAAGAGGAAAAAAAAATCTTCCGCTCCGAGGAATTCCATCAATGCATCGCGGGTATATGTATAGGCGAGGCAAACAAGAAAAACCATCCACTCGTATGATTAATCACGGATTAAAATGCTCACCTACGAACAATTTTTACAATTCAAAATCCCCCTCCACTCTTACCTCGTGCATCTATGTATACATATATATATATCTGCTGCTTTCTTCGTTCTCCTCGACCCTTGGATTTATTTTTCTACCTGAGAGAGAGAGAGAGATGCGTCAGAGATCAAAATCCTGTCGACCCGAGGACTCTGTATAGAGCTGCATACATATATACAACGCAGCGCTGCAGTGAGCGAGGGAAGGTTAAAGACGGGCTTTTACGGGACGACGAATATCGCCTCCGTCGCGGCTTAGCTTGCGTGCATTCGGTCCGTATACCAAACTTTTAGAGGTCCGCGCCGCGTCTGCCGGCTGTTCTGTATTATATACCTTGTAAATAATTTTGACGAAGCGACGATTTATGAATAGGCCGTATATATTCGCTTGGACTTTTTTTTCTATATATCCGCCATTAAAATTCAGCTTTCTAAAAGAACAATTTCTACTTCTCACTTGTATAACTGTTGAAACATAATTTATATATATGAAAGTTTGTCAGCTATTAGATTACATTGCCAAATTATCCGAATTGCAAATATCTTTTATATCGTGCGCGGCTACGTAGTAAGTAACGCTTGAATTAAACAAAAGAAGACAAAAACAGGAGAAGTAAGTAACGCCTTCGCACGGCATAACATCGTCGAGAGGAGAGAATCCCCGTAGCCCGAGAGTCGGAGGCACACGAATGTATATAAGCGTGGAATTCGTGATGGTGGAGAGCAGAGAGAAGAGCAGAGCCTCCTTATATAAAATCCATTCTGCGCTGCATAAGCTCCAGAATTCAATAGTAGGATGACTAGAAAGAGGAAACGAGCGAGTGTGAGAGAGAGAGAAAATGAAGCTTCACCTCGAACAGATGCCGTTTTTACTTCTATGCTGCATTTGTTGCGCTATTATTCGAGTCGCGCAGCCATAACTGCAATTTCACCGATAGTTTTGTTAAATTACATTTAATAGGTGTATAGCTGAGTGAGAATTTTGTCGGTAGCATAGGATCGACAAAATGTTTTGATGCGCCTTTCGCGGTATAGCTTATGTGTGGGTATATATATATTTCATTCGACTAGTTCCACTTGCGGGAAGAGAGCATTTTCAATTTCATACATAGAGTATACATACTGGTACACACGCACACAGAGAGAGAGAGAGAGAGAGAGAGTGCTTTGAGCTGCAGTCCGGGCCTGCTATACACACTATATATACCAACTAATATTTTATCACTCTTTTCAGTATACTTTCCTTTGATGCATTATTTCTATTATAGAGCGTGCAATTATCGGCATATCATATATATTTCCAAGCTACTCAATGTGTTACGACGTTCTTTGAAGCTATTATAGATCTTTTAAATGAATAACAAAAAAAAAACTGCTGTTTGTTACGCGTATTATATACTTTTAACACTGCATTCGCACCAAAAATAGAGGCGCCATTTCGAGCTGTATACATATAATGTGCTCCGACTGCGCCACACGCCGCACACCGCCGATGGTTTTATCACGAATGCTGCTCGCGCAGCCAACACGGCATTCCAGCTGAGGACCAAATTATTTCTGAGCATAATACACGCCCCCCCACATGCAGGAGAGATGCGCACGAACTGCCTACCATATATATACAAAAGTACGTCGACAGAGTGCGAGAGTGAGAGAGAGAGAGAGAGAGAGAGAAAGGTATATAGGAAGCATAATGCCTACCTCACAAATCCATCAATGGCCGGCATTGTGAACCCTGCTTAAAGGGACAGAGACGCACACAGATGCACACACGCAGAGCTAGAAAAGAAGAGAGAGGGAGAGAGAGAGAATGACAGAGGGAAAATATGTACAGTCGAGAGAGAAGAGATAAAGAACCGCGCGGGAGTGTGTATGTGTGTGTGAGAGAGAGAGAGAGAGAAAGAGAGAGAGACTCGACCCTCGCAGTCATCAGCACCCCTCCCTTTCACCGATGCCCCCCTCCGCCCCACCACTTCTCTATACTCGAACTACGGCCCTAGAGGCGTTCGGAGCGAAGGGGCCCCCACGTTTTCATCTCTCTCTCTCTCTCTCTCTCTCTCTCTCTCTCTTGCTCGCTCGTGCAGTGTGCCCGAGTATCCGTCCGTCCGCCGCAGTCTCGAGCTCAGCTCAGCCAGCCAGTCGTGCCCGTGCGGCCGCGTGCATAAGTGCGTTATATATATAATCCCGCGTGCGTATGTATATATACATATATAGGTTCACCGACGCACGCCGGCTCCACCGCGCATCCGTGCATACACACATATATATATATTTTTAGAAAATATATACAGCTACTCTGGGATCGAGTCTGGTTCTATTTAGCGCGATATACAGTGTGGTGAGTGTACGATTGTTACAAGTGGATCTGTTACATATCAATACTTTTGGTATATTAGTTTTGGTGGTGCAGCGGGGGGGCATACGCGTGGGAAAGTGTACGTGACTGTGACTGTGAGAGTGTGTTCTGTCCCGAGGCTTGTGTGCTGTGATTGTTGCATAGGTTTTTGTTGTTGTTGAAAATTCGAGGAAAACAAAGTACCAGCGGTATACTTGCAGTCGGGGTTTGCTTCGACGAGAAGGTGGAAAATAGTGCTGGATATATCGGAGCGGCGCTCGCCGTTCGTCTGTCAATAGTTCTTCTGCCTGCGTCCAATCGTATATATATACTTTACTTGGTCCTTCTGTAGATCTGCTGCATTTCGAAAGGTATGTCGCTGTTTTTGTTTATACGCCAAGTCTATAGGAGTTAATGAAACTAATTCAAAGTTATACGATATTGCTCCTGACATTGACACACAAATCACGTGACTTCGAAGTGTACTGGTGATTTTCAAATCAAAACTATGATTGTTCTTTTTACGATTCAGAATGTACTGTATATGCATTATATGTTTTACAAAATTATACATATGTATTTACCAGGGTTACGTAAGGAAAAGGTACAAAATGTAATAAACTTTTCGTGTACATACTGTAACGAACTAAGATGAATTTACTTGAGGATAAAGTACATTTCAAATTGTATATAGAAATCTAAATGCCTTCTAAATTCATTAGCTATGTAGGTACTCAAGACGATTCTATGGTGCTTATACTTATAAATTCATCTATGTTCAACTGTAGGTTAATTTAATCGACGGACAAGTAGATGCTTCTCAGCCTTGCGCGATCATAAATATTAATGTATACTGCAAGATAATACATTCGATTAAAAGTTTGCTAACTAAATAAGCCCATCCCATCTTCTCTATTCTTCCCTACAACCTATCGATTCTAAAACTGATCGCACATCCATTACCAACTCGCCCTACCGCAAATGTTCAAAGCGCTATAACATTTAGCAAACTACATGTACCTTCACTTATAAATATCCCCCTCTCCGAGAGAAAAAAGATGAGCAAAAAAAAAGGCAAGAACAAATCTCTAAGCCACAATGTGTACGGGGTGCGAAAAAAAGCGCGCATAAAATCAGTGCGAGAGCAGGAGCAATAATTCATCGCATCCCGCGCAGGATAGCAATTTCGTGTATGCGATGCGTGCATGCGATCCTTGAGCCGAGAGTTTCACGACTCGCTCTTCTCTCTCGCATATACGCACATCACGCGCACACACACACACACACACACACATCACACATCACACACATCTAGAGTCGCATGTACATGTCCCACACACGTGTATATCGGTATAATGTAGGAAGGGAAAAGGGAAGGGTCCCGACATGCAGCAGCAGCATAGTAGCAGCGAACGAGGCAGCGGAGAGCGAGAACGGCCTGTATAAGCTCGGAACAGCTGCGCGCGCGCGTGCGTGTGTGTAGCGCGTGCCGCAAAGCGACTTTTGCCGTGGATTGTACCTATCGTGCTGCACGGCGGCCCGTGCGCTCTCGTATAGGCCCAAATCGTGCCTGATGGCGCAAGCAAACAGGTTAAGGATCTCTTTAGGCCCGTTTTCTGCGCGCGCGAGGATATTCCCTATTATCTCGTATGCGCGCAGGCCGTGTGCTCCTGAGTTCTCTCTCTCTCTCTCTCTCTTCCGGACACGCACACACACACACACACGCGCGTGCGCGCGCGCGAGACCCGCGCTTCTCGTTATTCCACACTCGGTTTTGCCGAATTTTTTCTCTTCCTCAACAGCGACGAGTTCTATTGTTATACATATATATATAGGCGAGAATATTCATCGATATATTGCTTAATTTTAGCGCTAGATCGATACAAATATTTTGGTGTCCTTAAAAGGAATTTCAAGTTTATACTGGGGATTTTGTGTCGACAAAGTAGATTTCCATTATTATTATTTGACAAAAACGTATATATCGAACGAAAGAATACAATAACTCACTATGCGGAAACAAAATATAGCGAGAAGCCATATTGAACCCGCTATTGATCACGAATAAATACAAGTTTACAAACCAAAATACTGTGATTCTTTATAGGCTTGTTTGTTTAATAAATATACGCACATTTGATAATCTTTTCTATTTCGCGGTAGCTTTGAAATAGATTACATCGTGGTTTGAATATTTTTCGTGTATACTCTCGGATATACCAAGAACTGCTTCAGATAAGATCCTACTTACACTATTTTTGGACTATGCTCTATACAAGAAAATACATCATGTTTTCAAAGATTTACAATGGACGTACTATGTATTTTTGGACACCAGATCATAAGTACATTAAAAATTACAAAACACTTTTTTCTTTATTATTTACATCGTATTCGGTAATAAATATTTTTTTATTTTGGTAAAGCAGATTTAATCTTTAATTAAAATTTTTATTCTATAAATGTGACTAAAATATGAGGTGCGTATGTCCGTAAGCAATATGTAGTTAAATATACTTTATTAACATTTATGCAGCAATCTCTAAAAAAAAACTTTTCTGACAATCGCATATAATAACGAAACATGACCCAGTGAACTAAATACTGATATAGTGATTGGATAAAAAAATAAATAATCTATTTTGAACCTTTTTCCCCGACATTGATTTCGTTAGCTGGTAAATGTAAAGTGTGAGATCACTGAATGTTTATGACCCCGTCATTTTCATGCTCGAGTGAATAAATTTTCTATACTACATTTATTGATATTTTCAGCTGTGCTAAAACAATCCAATCAAATAGTTTGAGTAACCTATATATATGTCCCGTAGATAATTGTTTTATTTTTATAATTATGATATAAAATATATTCACTTAAATAAAGAGATTACGAGTTAGAGGAATAATATACTTTAAAACTCAGCGAATGCACGATATAAAAGGAAAATAAATTGATAAGCGCCCGATTTTCATAAGGAATTAGTATGTAATTATTCCGATCGGGTGCTAATATCACTCAATCCCAACGTCAATTAAAAGACATCGCACACTTGCATCATAACGGAAGTTTTCCTCGTCACTCTTACGTAGTTTAAGCAAAAAAAAAACGCCAAAAAATATCTAATCAGTCCGTCGACTCATTCAAATTACGAATAAGCATTCTCTCGCTTTAATATACGTATAATCACTCTACCGCTGAAACTCTACCAAAAAATCAGCGCAGTTCCTTCCTTCTTCTCGTGCACATCGCACATCGTCGCCTGAACTTTTGTCTCGAGCTATACCCACGCGCTAAAAGGAAAGAGAGAGAGCCAGAGAGAGACTCGTAAACCTCGCTGGGGGATCCAAGGGCTGCAGTCTCTCTCTCTTGCTCTCCTGGCGAGAGAGACAGGGAGACAGAAGCGCAGCCCAAACTAACGCACCGGGGTGTTGCAACTATATTTACACGACTGAGGCGAGAAGCGCGCACGAGTTAAATGTGTGTATGGCTCTGTGATTGTATGGATGTGTGCGTGTGTGTGCGTGTATACGGGCATGACCCTCTCTAGCTCTCTCTCTCTCTCTCTCTCTCTCTCTCTCTCTCTCTCGTTCTATCTTAATCTAGCTTTTCTCGGGATGCACGCCGCTTTTCGAGCTGTTGTGTGCGAGTGTATATAGGCCTCGGCACGGCGCGCGAAACGAATTGATTTTTCAAGCCATAGCCAGCTCTGGCTTCCGTGGGACCCGAATTCACGGAGAGTTGTATATTGGATAGAGGTTCTGCTAAACATAAACGATCTGTGCAGTATATATAGCTTGGATGCACTATTAAAGAAAGTACAGGACCTTATACCTTAGCTCTTAAGGATTGACCTTCTTATATTTCTACACCTTCTACACGCTACACCCTTCTCCGTTTCTATATGTATCACATGAGTGTCCCGTGCACGATGTCGAAGAGATCTCGAACAAACGCGCGATCTCATACAGTTTCTCTATAATGTGTTGCCGAGACTCATGATCAGCTGCGCGCGCGTTAAAGCACCCGCAGATTCGAGATCCCGGACCGAGAAAATCCGTATACGGGAGAAGGCAGTTATATATATAACATCGCGCGACGAGTCCCCGGCATATATTTTCCCCGTGATGAGCGTGTCCGCAGGACAACTGCAGCGTTCTGGCATTACACGCGAGGGAGAGAGAGAGAATCTCTGTGCTATATACAGTGGGCGCAGAGAGTGAAAACTGGTGTTGACCGAGCAAAGTCTATACTTGCGGCGAGCAGCTCGTGCGCAGTGCAGCGCAGTGTTCTGGTCACAGCCAGCAGCAACGTCGATTGTCGCTCTCTATACGCTCACCTCCTCTGTTTGCCTTTGCACTTAGTGGACAGCAGCAACAGCAGCAGCCTACCCCTCTCTACGATTCCTAACTTCGCCTTTTTAATTTGTATACGAAATTATGTGATTTATAGTATGATATACAGGGCGATGGGCGAGGATTTAGTATTGACTGAAAAAAAAAAACAAATCCGTCTGTGACGATCCGCTTTGCGCGTCTGCTGCTTTTTTGTATGCCTGAAAATATAAAGCACATTGAGCGTAATGCTGCGCACGTGTTATACGTAAGAGCAATGCGATAATCATCGTGATTTAGAGTGTGTCACGCCTATCCTGCCAATCCAATCAATCAGTTCATAGCTGATAATTGAAGCGATAGAAAAAATTCAGACAAAAAAAGATATGCGTCTCGCTACTCATTATACAATTTGGAGTAGATCGTTAACTTGTCGATGATCGAATCTAATTAGTTATGTTAATATATTCTTTATCCAGCATATCTGATGCAGTTTGCCTTATTGAAAATTCATAATATAAACTTTTCGTTATCGATTCTTTCGGCAAAGTAACTCATACATATGTATATATATATATATATTTGTAGACACTAGGTAATTTAAATTTTTCGGCAGTTTTATGGATTTTATGAAGAAGGTACCCAATTACTGCTTAAAAATGGCGTATGATCAAAAATTTCCTTTTGCACTCTACAAAAAGAACGATTTAACTGCAACGATTGACAGAAATCTATAAATACTAACTGCATATAACACATTTTATAATGATATCTTGTAAATTTGAATATATGTATATAATAAAATATGATTGTTGTTTTCATAAAATTGCATTACCTACTGTTACTTAGATTATTAAATGCTATTTATAAAATTCTTCATCAGTTTTTGCAAACAAAATGTGTATGAATTGCAACTCAATTGTCTCACTGTATATTATGCACTCGATTTTCTTCAAATTGCAGATCAAAATAATCATTAAATTAATATTAATGTTGAATTTATAATGGTAGAATTATAAGGGGTTTTTTAATAATTTCAACGTTCCGCGGTGAACCAAAATTGGAACGGGCTAGTCTTGATAAGAAAATTGAAACGTGCTAGTCTTCGTAAGAATCGTCGATATAAGCATACAATATAAGACGTGCAGAGTACACGGCCGGCTACTCTCTTGCCTCTTGTCGATCGATAATTAACATCGCATTGCACCGCTAGAGAGAGAGAGAGAGAGAGAGAGAGAGAGAGAGAGAGAGCGAAACCTCGCAGTTGCCATCGAGTCTACGTACCCTTGGATTATTCACTCTCTCTCTGTCTCTCTCTCTCTCTCTCTCTCTCTCTCTCTCTCTTGTTCTTATTCAGCAATTAAAAGAATTGCGCGCCGAGTTTTTACTTTTGGCGAATTTCCTCCGAGAGCCGCTTGAAATATTAAATTTAATTATATGATCAATAAGCCGCGCCACCGCCACCGTCGAGCTGTAGGCACAATATTTATCGCGCATCGCTAATGGGAATTTCGACGCGTGTAGCGCGTGTCAATGCTACATATATATATGTATATATTTGCGTCGATGTGCGTCCGCACCGCGCGCGCGCAATTTCAATTTCACATACATAATTTCGTCGATATGTGCAGTACAGTATAAGATGAGCTACGGCGAATTTCCTGCCGACCATAATTTATATGAATATTTCTTTAAAACACACATGCGGATATATAACACTCGTTGTACCGCATAAATTGCGTATTGAAAAAACATTACGAGAGTATGCATATCTATCGGATGCAGCTATACATTATCGCGTCGAGAGTAAGTATGATATTTCGGTACAGGAATCGAGAGCCGTTTATTGAAAAAGAATAGCGACGCGCATCTTCCACACTCGGCATCTCCATTAAAACGATCAGAGGTGCAGCTCAGCGAATATAGTATGTATACGGTGGATGGAGGAAAGTGTCGTCTCGATAACGAGAGCAAAGCGTGACGTGGGTGCAGTGTGTGTGTGTGTGTGTGTGTGCCACCCTCGAGCGCGCGCATCATTTCTCGCTCTCCGCGTGTTGCAGGGCGATAGAAAGAACTGGACACCGGATCGACTGGCGCATCGAAAGAGAGAGAGTGAGAGAACTGGCTTTAGGGGGTTACCAGCTCTCGGTGCAGACCAATAAAAACTCGCTTTTTCTCTATCTCGGCTGTCGCTTCTGGCTCCCTTCGACTTTTTTTTTTCTTTTCTTTTATCGCCCCTCTGCTCTTTTTCCGTACGTGTAGGTTCTATTTGGTGCTTAATTCACACTTCTATGGTTGGCTGCCGCGTCGCTCTCTTTTTTACACTCGAATCGTTAGATTTTCAGAAATCGGGGAATGCATGATGGTTTTTTCCAACAGTATGTATAGAGGAAGTGTGTATGTTGTCGTAAACTTATTATATGTTACGATATAAGCAAATCGATCCAGGTATTCAACAGAAAAGTGTGGTATAAAAATTAATCAACGATTTTTTCAAAACAAAGTTTTTTTTTAAATGATTTACTCACCTATATAAGCTCTATATTATATGAAACTTTAAGTAAAATTGTCACTCGATACCTCTCTCTCTCTTTTTTATACGAGCATAAATACTTTCTTTTTTCTCGCTAGTCTAATTTCTTTAACTCGTACTATGCGTCTCTTTCCATCCACGCAATCGTTCGTGTATATAGATGATGCGAGGATATCGGGACGGACGAGGTCTCTCTTCTTTTCTTTCGATCTGCTCTTCGAAAGAGCGAGAAAACACGGAAAGACAGACGAATAGCAGCAGAGGCAGCGGCAAAAGAGGCAGCTGTTCTGCGCCGGTAATTCATCTTGTTTTTCTCTTTCTCTCTCGCACTCTTTTCCCCTCTCTCGTCTTCCTCGGTCAGCCGCCACCACCACCCGCTCTTTTTCTCTCTCCTCCAGTATTTTCTCTCCCCTGCACGTCTCTGCCCGCTCGCACCGTTCTAATGTATATGCATATACACAGATATTTTACTCGTCGTTCCATCATCTTTGCAATGGTAAAATACACCATTTTCGGCACATTCGTGGAAATATTCATTGGGAGATATGTCATTAATTGAAATCGTTGCATCGCGAGTCAGTTCATTTCCATTTGGCTTCCATATATCAGAGATACAATATGATATCGCATCCAAATCTCCTACCATGTATAAACTCGAGAATTTCGGTGTCATCTTGGTCGACAAAGTTGGAGAAAAACTTTTTTTTCGACGATGCTCGCACGTGCGTCCAAGTATAAAAGAGGTCCAACAAACTTCTCGGACGCACTTTAGAAAACGGGTTCGCCGCGCGCTGTTTCCTCTCTCTCTTTCTCCCTCTCTCGGCGCGTGTATACACGCGCATTATTGCTTCGCTCCCTCTCAGCTCTTATATATATGCGCTTTGTGTCGCTCTCGCTCGCTTGTGCGCCTACGTGAGCTCTCTTCCTCACTCCTCCATTGCGAGATTGAACCTTTTTCTTTTTCCTTTTTTAAGAACTCGGCGCGGGTTTTCAGATTTTTTCTGTATACCGCGCGCGATTGAAGGATCTCGAGATTTGAGGGGCAGACGATGACGGAAAATCGTCCTGGCAAATAGACCTTTACGATATACTTACTTTGTCTTATAACAATGCGTTTAACCTTCGTTCCCCAGTGCTGTTTATACACTCGATTGTAAAGAATAGCCAATCCAGGCTTTATCTGAAAATACCGCATGCGTTATAATATTGATTTAGAAAGAAGTACAATTTTACGTTGTGTATAATAATGAATAGTTTACACAAAACAAGCTGCTATAAATATATTATATACTCTATACTATTGTCAAAGGTTTATGTAATAACCCGCCATGCCAACGGTTATCTTAAAACGCGTGCGCGCGTTACGCAAGCGCGGGAGTCTTTAGAGGCAAAGACTGTAAAGACGGCTTCTTATACTTATATAGCGTGTATAGCTTTGGGAGGAAGATCTAAAAATACGCGTATCAGCTGCAGCCAAGGGACGCAGTGTATGTATGTATATATATATATATATAATTCTCTCTAAAGAAGGGGGGCGGGATCAGTAGGTGGAAGATAATAAATCGAGTTTCGACGGCCTGGCGCTTCCTTAGATTAGGCGAGGGTAGACTGATTTCCCATCTTATACCGAGCCGCATTCGACACCAAGAGATCGCGCGCTACACTTAACGGCTCTCTCTCTCTCTCTCTCCTTTTCTCTTTATCACTCGAACGCTTTATATACGGGGTTGCTGACGAGTCGAGATAGACTACACAACCGAGGAGAGAAATGACCAATCGCATATAAGCTGCTATGTGTGGGGATGTGGCTCGATTTACACCGCGCTTGGCTTCTTCGTCCCGTTCTCGGATCCGTTGATTAATCGATGCGATTGGGCAGTGGTCGAGATGTTCCTTATTGGGCTTCTTTGAGTCGAGTTTTGGGAATCGCTATAATCGATACAGATGCGGGACTATTTCATTTTCGACCCGACCACCATGAAATATCTTGACTTCTCCTGTACTTTCGTACATTCTCTTTGATATACTTTGAAAATACACAGTTGTGCCAGCTGGCCTAGATCTGTACAATTATATTATATTATTATACCGTGAACAGCGGTTTTTCGTTGCTCCTTGCACAGCTCGAAGCGCATATTCATCGTCCAAAATGGTTGAAATACTTCAATAAGATTTATCATTTCGAAAAAGAGAGACGGTATTAAACAAGGATTTACAGACTGTATCCGAGGTCCGAAAATATGACGAAACCGACGGTGCATGTACTGCCTATAATGCGTATATACATATATGTACGGGAAAAAACATAGAAGATCTTGGAGAACTGCAAAGTTAAAGCGAGTACATAAAGGCAGCAGCGCCCAGCTTTCCTTTTTTACCCGCTGAACTAGCAACGAATAACTTTGGCAGGTGAGACGCTCGAGCAGCGGCAGCAGTAACAGCAGCTCGTGTGACGCGCTCGAGCCGTGCTACACTGCTACAATACACGCACACGCGCGCATACACAGCCACTGTGGATCCGAGAGCTCATAAAATGCCGCAAGGGATACAAGAGAGAGAAAATAAGTAGGAGAAAGAGAGTCGCTATATGGACGGGAGGGAGAAAGACAATATCCTCTCTGCGGAGGTTCTCGCTGCTTTTTTGAAAAAGAAGACGAAGAAGAAGGAAATGGAAGAGAGACGCGTTATATATTCTGGCAGCAGCGGAGGAAGTAGCGGCAACAGCCAGTCAGCGAACCTTTCAACTTTTCAAGCACACACTCACACGCAGCACAGCTCGCCTTCTTCCACCTCTTATTCTTCATTATTTTCGCTTCCTTCGCCGCTGCACGGCAGCAGCAAAGTTTTTCTTCCATACGTGTATTACCTCTCTTTTAGTCGGTATATATATTTGTGTCGTATATCCCTTAAACTTGTATTTGAGCGTTAAAGTGCACTGGACTGGCTGCGGCAAACCTTTTTTTTTTTCTTGAATTAGCCATTGGCGCGCTCTCGAAGTATAGATTTAACTCGGTGCCAGCTTGTACACATAATACTCGTAATTGAAACTAAGCTGTAATCGCCGCGAGTACTACGATCGCTACAAGTCGACGTATACATACATTAGCAATATAGATGACAAACCATTCATCACGTTCTGTTTTCTCTTTTTCAAAATTCGACAAGTCAACATTTTTGGTGGCCCGCACTTTATTCGATATTACAAATATGTATGCATATATATAAACGCACAGTTCACACAGTTCATCGTGGAAAACGTAATTCTCACGAATGTATAGGGTTAACTTTCTCTCAAAATCCACAGTAATACCTTTTACCCTAACTTGAATCAACGTCCCCAGTCTTCTGCCAATCTCTTGCGCCCTGCAGTAAAAGAAAAAGACAAAAACAAAAAATATGAAGTACTACAGCAGCAGCAGCAGCAGTAGCGAGTGTAATTGACCATAAGTCGTGCGTAAAGCAAACAGCTGTAGCGATCGGTGCACGTACACATGTGCACGTACACACAGGCCGATCCGTTCGTCTATACAGGCTCTCTGTAACGAATACCCGCATTACACGCCTATCTTGGCGATTCGCGCCCGAACGGTCAACTCTTTTATCGGCACGCGCTCCATACGTCGCCGTATATATCTTACTTTAACATCGTCGCAAACGCTGTGCGATGTGCACACACAGCACGCGTGCACGCCTATAGTTATTACATGCGCGCATATACAGGTAATTCGCGTGTATGGCTGCAATCGATTTTCTCTATATATGTGCATATGCGCATCGCCTGACAATTTCACTCTGTTGTATATATTGGCGATATTAACTCGTTAAGCCTTTAAAAGTTAGTCTCTCTGTGGCTGTTGGAGGCTCTTGGAGAATGGTTTGTTATTATATCGTGCGATATACTTTAGTTATTGCCGTTGATGGCCGCTGAAGAAAATTGCATACTTTTATTGCCGCGAGTTTATAAATGGAACATCGATCGATGCTATCGATTCACTATTATATGGCTTTAATTAAAATTCTGCATTTGAAATGTTTCAACCATTTTCGTATACTTGTGCAGAAATGAAATTGATATTGAAAGATAAGAAATTGTCAATAAATATTATCGTTTACAAACGCACACGTAGAAAGGTTGCAGAATTTATTTTGCAACAAATTCAAGTTAGTTACGTAACTTTTTCATTTACGGCATACAAATACATCGTTGCGAGTTAATGTTCGTATAGACGATAGAAAAATGTGTACGACGTACAAAGAAGCATCGATATACCAATATCTTTTGTATCGAGAGCTAAGCAAAACTATAAGCTGTAGCTTCCCAATCGTTTCTTATCCAGCTGCGATCTCGCATACACGGTACACAAGACCCGCGCGTTTTCACGGACAATTATATTCGACGCGGCGGTCGCGCGCGCCCATTTGATAATTAATGCTAACGAGCTGTGCAGCAACGCGCCGTATACACGCACTCGCCTTATATAACTCGTGCCCATGCGCCGAACATCGATACATATATATAGGGGAGCGAGAGAGGCGGTGATGATCTTTATTTTTGGTCACGACGCTTTTTTGTCTCTGCCGAGAGAGATACGAGAGTCATTCATAATTATACGCGTATTAAGGAGATGCGCTTTTTATGCAGCTTATTCCGATAGCAAAAAACTCGAGCAGCTCGAAATTTATGAATCGATCGTTACACCGTCGTGTACTTCTTACTCTTGCAGGTCTCGCATCAATTTTCTCAATATAGAGTATATATACCGACGGAACATTCTTAAATATTTACCATTTCTATTATATTCTCATTCTCGCTCTATTCTCCCCACTTGTAACACACTGTAGTAATGAGCGGCTGTATAAGGTGTGGCGGAGGTGCGCATATATAACACGTGTACATATTCCCTCTTCTACTCCACAGAGAGAGAGAGAGAGAGAGAGAGCGATATTTGTCCGATGTACGGTCGCGCGCGCGCGCACTGCACACGTCTATTATTACGCGAGGGAGAAGGAAGAAGTGCGCGTGTACAGAGGAGAGGTGGAAGAAGCAGCAGCCGCGAGTCATTGGCCTTTGGCGTTCGAGCGCGCCGCGGCCTTTAAACGCAACATATGCACTCTCCCTCCGGTATATATGTGTTATATATATACGCGCGTGCGGTTTGTATATAGCCCGACGTGAAGCAGGTTATTTTTGGAACGGGCGACGCTTAATTAATTAATGCATCACGATGTCGTTGGATTATTCGGGTGTAATCGAGGTATCGCCGATTGTACGTCCAAGTACGTGCAACGAACATTATGCGATGGCGATGTCGAGATGATCGAGATTTTGGAATTCTCTTTCGTGTATTAAACTTATACTTAATTAACGAACTGTTTATATTCAAAAGAAACGAAATTAACAGCCCTGGAGAGACTGCCTAGTCGAATATTTTTCAATCTTCTGCTAATAAATTCGTTATTATTAACCGGCAGGCTGTAGGATCGCGAATAAATAAGTAAACAATTTTCCCTCAAAATACAAGAGAGAGAGAGAGAGAGAGAGATAGATTCGAGAGGCTTAACGCGAACCTAATATATATATCGCAAAGTATAAGGCAACTAAGTATATACGTCAGCTCTTTCTCCTCGTCGCTCGCTCGGCTAAGCATCTAAAACAGCCAAAGATCCCGCGCGGGGTTGCTTTCTTTGAATACCATCCTCCTCTCCGTTCTCCCATCTCCATAATTAACGATAAGAGGACCTTAGCAGCAGCAGTCCCTCTTTCGCTCTCTCCTTGTCTATACATTTCATTTGAATAGTGCCCGAATCGTTTTACATCCTTGGTATATCCTTCCTTTGTTGCTCCATACTCTAAATCGAGTTTTCTTTGCTGTGCTCGAGTGTGTATTAGAGAGGTAGATGTCTGCTTAGATGTGTGCGCTTGCTTTTTCATACCAGCTATAGGTGTAAGCCGGCTAATGCCCTCAAAGTCTTGATAATTCGAATGAACTGCGCGCTGTTCTGTTTCATTGATCACAGGATGAGATGTCGCAGTAGGGTAAATGAGAGTCGCTTTAATCGGTGTACAGAATATGGATTTTATGCAAAGAATCTACTGTAATTATATGTGCATTTGTTTGAAATAGTCTTTGGATAGCATGAGAATTTTATATAATCACGATTGTTATTTAACGCTCATTAAACCGGCCATTTAAATGCATTTAATCTTATCTCTATCAGTTTATCCTCAATTGAATATTTATGTATTATTATTATCCGAGATAAGCATCACCAGATAAAAATACTAAGTATAATAAACGCAAAATACAAATTATGTAAATACAATGACTTTATAAATCAAACACAATATATAACTCTATCGAAAGCCTGCAGCATCATGCAAAAGAAAACCCCATCCTTACAGCGTAAAATCAAGCACTCGTCAGTTCTAATTTTGCATAATTTACCCTTACAAAGGGAAACGCGATGGATTTGTATTAACATAAACCCGGGGATATATATTAAGGGGGGCGATCTTTCTTGGTCCCGTTGAAGCGCGAGAAAGGGGTGAAAAGGAATCGCGTGTCACGGGCGCTCGTCGAAAGGGTTTTGCGCCATTAAACTTTTATGCTCGCGCGAATATTTCGAGCATCGGCCCAAAGACTTTGTATATACATATAATACGAGACACGCGGGAATATATACATCCCGAAGTGCCCGTTGTGCGCAACTTTTTCGATTTCGAACACCTCGAATCTAACTCTTGTCGTTTAAAAATACCAGAAGGCCGACTTCGCATCGACTTTTTGAATGAAACTTTTTTTTATACAGATACGATAAGGGGGAAGTTAATATTCCAGATGAATTAGCGCTTCACTGTCGCACTGTAAAAAGACGTGAACAATAGGCACGAAAATTATTAGCTCGGCTCTGCGCAATGGCTTTGAGCGAACTCTTTATTAATACTTGAAGATCGTAAAAAATCTTGGCGCGCGAGACGTTAAGAAACAAAGAGCGAGATAGGTTAATAATAATAAGAAGAAGAGGCGAGCGATGCTCCCTCTCTTTCTTCTTTCGTCGAGATGCGGGAGATATATAAGGCTCAGAGAGAGAGAGAGAGAGAGAGAGACGGAGAGAAAACGATTTAGAATTTTATGGGCGGCATAAGGCTGAAAACTTTTCGAAGTGCCGTTACCGCGAGCACCCGCGCACTCATTTCTATTCAGAAGCGCCTCGACTACTTTTTTTTTTCATTTTTTTACGCTCGCTTTTAGCATATGAACGGGAGAGGCGCCCATCGGACTTTCGCGACCATTTTCGAGCATATTATCAACGGTTTGGAGAGAGAGAAAAGAAAGAGACGAAATAGCACTCGCCGATCGATTTACCGAATCGCGTAGTATAATGCAGCGGCAAAATGGTGCTGCTGATGCGCTCAAATGTTCATATCGCGTGGTTGTACTTTAACGGTGAATCCGCGGCTATTTTCGGTATTTTTCTCGTTCCAATTTACTGCGTTGAGACTCAAGCTGAATTAATTATATAATTCCTATAGTTTATTTATGCACAAATTGAATAATTACACTATACGAGTAAATTATTTAAATATCATTACTTATTTATTCAGCATTCAGTTTTGAACCTACTAAACACTTCGATACAGCCACAGCGAAGAAAAGACCAGCTTGAATTCAGCGTTTCTTCAACGCACCGTGTCAAAATCAATCTTCACCTCGATTCATCAAACAAATCCACTCCATCAAAAGCCTAGTTCTCCCTGAAAAGGAAAGCCAATAAATCAACGATCGGCGTACACTGCCCAGATAAAAGTTACGTCGATATGCGTAGATAAAACACAGTAGCGCGCTTCGAGCGCACGCAGTACATACAGGTATACATAGTCGATCGGTAACGGTACCTATATATGTAAGTGTGGACAGCACTCGTGCCGAAAGTGAATTTACCTTTACTCATCGGCGATCACCCTATCGGGGGACGCGCGCCAGTGGAGATGCGTGTACACTTCTAAGCCAGTGCAGTGCACTCTTGCACGACTATGTAGATAGGTGTATGTGGTTGAGCTTGAATATTGAACGGAAGTAGGGCTGAGGGATTCTTGAAATTTGCCTGGTATCGTCGTGATTCGTTTTTGATGAGGTTGCGGATTGGGAATATTTTGCTAATTTGGGGGCAACATTGGAAAGTAACGCATCTATATGCGAAATTTTCTTTATGATTAAGAATTTATGCTATGTATTATTATACAAACGACGTGTGGTCTTAATTGTCAATACTACATATTGTGACCTCTTGTGTAAATCCAATCGATAGTTCGGAATTTCGTTCTCACTGAAAGCAAGACTGTATATAATTATCTTAAAGCCATCTAAATTTATTCTGTAAACTTTTGCTGTACTTAAATAGTTGCACAATCGTAATTCAGTAAACTCAATAATAGTTGTTCAATTATTGAATTAAAAACTTGAGTATATGACGCATTAAAAATGCTTATTAAGGATATATAGACATTTACTATTCCGTATTTGCAAAAATTTTCCATTCCATGTCCCACTCTGACAATATTCTAATAAAGCAGACATCGGTCAGAAGATTCAAAAACATTCGGAAAAAATACTCCCATCTCCGCACACAAATCGAATCGAACTACTCATCACAGAAAAAGACGTGCAATACACAGTCACGAAATCGTCCGAAAGGCATCAAAATATTGTCGCGCCAATGGCGAACACCCGCGGGGCGGCTTTCACGTTTTCCCTTTGAATCGATAAATTCCACTGGCGCTCGGGTTGACGACGAGGCGAGGCTCGAATTCTCTCTTTCTCTCTCTCCTCGCATCGGGGGAAACGAGCACAATACACACTCGAATATAATCGCGCAGTTTGACTGCCGAGCCATACATTTTTATTGAAAATATTTTCGTATAATCGGGAGCATATTTTTTCCTCGCTCTCTGTATTGGAGGATTGGATCGAGGGGTGGCTAGCTTTGTATTAGGTCGTGCGCGCGAGCGAGCGTCAAGCAGGTACGGGAAAATCGCTCAGCTGTTCTAACGTAATTCGAACCCGTGAGAGATGTGCGGAAGGTGGTCTGGAACACTCGTTGTGTGTTCCGTGCACTTTCATTGTACAGGAACTGATGATCAATACAGCCGCAGGAATGCTCTAAATAGTGTTTGACGTTCACTAATGCATTGAACGAATTTATTGTGTATGATAATATTACGTATACAAACCCAAAATTGTGCAATTCCATTAGTACTAGGTCTACGTAAACTGGAAAGTCGCAAGAGTCTGTATCCAAAAATAAATTTCAACGTTACAAGAATATCCATTCCGCGTACGAGCCGCGCAGCTGAAATGGGGTTTCTCGCGATTCTAAAATTCCGCGCGTTTCCACGAGACGCTTACCGGGCCGTCCCAAACTCGGCGCGCCCAACAATGGGGGGAGCTCGGGCACAAGCAACTTTTGCACCTCACCTATACACCTATACATATATACATATATATATTACAGGACACATGGGAAAATGGGATAGAAAAGGGACGCGTGCGTGTCGGCAAAAACTCGTTCTTAACGGAATTTCCGACAAGGTTAGGCTTTCGATGGGGTATATATATAAGGGAGACTATGACGTTCTCCTCTCCTTCTCCTGTATACACTTTTTCTCTTCTTTTTCGACCAAGTGTGTGGAAGTGTAGGACGCGCGGGACTCCGACCCTTTACTGCCACTATTGCCTATACTCTCTTCCTACGCCTATACGCGCCGGCTGTAAACTTATAGAACAAGTTCATCTGAAACTTGTATAGACGGAGAAACACATTACTTTTTATGTGTGCGCAGCGTGCATCAATGGTTTACGCGACTTTATATGATATCGAAGATTAACTTGAAATATTTACCGTAAAAAGTATATTAGATAATGGCGTTAAAGTTGGCTCATATTGTGAATAAACTCTAAAAATTGCGTATATAATCAATATAAGTAATAATTATACAGTATTATACCAAACCATAAAATTGTACAAAAAAGCTCTTTCAGCTAATTAAAAATTAGAAAAAGAAGCTTCAAAATACACCACTGATTTTTTCACAAATATATATAAAAGTGGCTCCTTTCACCCGCTTGGGATCGAACGTCGAGCGGCTTCAATCTCTCTCTCTCTCTCTCTCTCTCTCTCTCTCTCTCTCTCTCTGTACAGTATATTCCAATCGGCGCGCCGCAACGATGGCTCATAATGGACACGCGCGTTCCTGGACGCAGGAAGTCGAGTAGAAAAAAAAAGTGCGCCGTCAATCAAATTCATTGAAGAGACGACGCGTCGCACATTGACGGGCTCCCTGCACACGTACGATCTGCACATATAGATATATAGATATATAGTATATATATATATATATATATATGCGAATTGGACCAACGCGGCGCGATGTTGGGGAAATTAAAAAAATTGGCGTTCGCAGCTTCGATCTGATTTCAAATGCGAATTTTTGGGGGAAAACATGCGACCCGTTATATTTTTAAATTGCGAGTTAGTTGAATCTGACGAGAAGATGTACTGGTTGGATTAGTTTATTCGTTGAATGAAAATACAATTTAGGGATGAGTCCAAAAGTCACTTTTTATATATGAGTGTATATAATAACTCGATCATTAAATTTTTCGAATAATTATGATAAATCCATATTCGGCTATTTCCTACGTTGCTCTCTTTCGATTCAAACCATTAAAAGATCTCAAACTGGTCTGCAATTAAAAGGACAAACGTAATTAACGCTAATCGATGGATATAGACCATAATGTCTCACACCGCTCCGCACAGCCTTCCGAAATCGCCCAACAGCAATAACACAGAAACAGAAGTATAAAGCTGAGAAAGCGACGCGCGTGCAAACTCCAGCAGTCGCTCGTTACCGTTTTAATGAATTTTCACTCTCTCTCTCTCTCTCCTCCAAAGTCCTCGTACCATATAGTACTCCTCTCGCGAGCACGGACACCGTCATTGCATCACTGCTCCGCCCCGCATAGCCATTTCGACTCGCGCTCGCTTTGCAACGGTTCACCCCTCGTTTACTCTCTGCCTCTCTCTCTCTCTCTCGAAGCTCGCAGCTCGCAGCTCGTGAGCCCGAGTATTATATATATAGAGCAACGCGCGCGAACAACTATAAATAGCGAACCCGGCAACAAGCGCGCGATAAGAGGGCACGAAGTGTGTGTGTGTGTGTGTGTCTGCTGCGACGGCGATCGGCTGAATTTTTCATGGGGAACTCAAGTAGTAGAGTAGTCGCTATTTTTATGTTTATGGTCGTTATATTCACTTACTTTCGGGGGTGACTAAAAGGTCCTCGGTTACAATTATTTAGACGTATATCGTATCCCATGGCCGTACTTCGTTCACTGATACATCATATTTACTATTGATGATGTACGGTTTATGTATATGGTATTGATGCAGACACGAGAGATTCTTCGCGAGTCTCTTTGTGCTGCAGTTTTTGATATGCGGTTGGGTAAAAACATTCATGTACATTTACGTAATTCCTGTATTGCGAGAGAAGAGGATTATATGTGAGGTACGATTGTCTATGATTACCTGAATATGTTCGATTTTCAATTAACATGGCGATTAAGGCACGATTGTACTCCATTAAGTAAAATTATCAAAAATTCTTATGAATTTTACTTTTAAAATGCGCCAGATTAAGTTACTCTAGAAGAAATTATAACATAAAATTCTAAATAGTTCATTGTTTTTTTCTATCATCAAATTCAAATGTATAATTGAAAAATCAACATGTTTGTTAAATGAATAGAGTAAAATCCTGCCTTCATGATTGGCATGTCAAATATTGTTGGATAATTCAGAGCAATTTGTCAATCAATAACACACACAAACATTATTAAAACTACATGTACACACAGAATGCAAATATTTATGTGTTATTTCACGTATATTTATAAAATAAATTGCTAGAAACGAATAATTGATATATACATATATATGTTATATTTTTCATTTCTGTAATTTTTTTATTGCTTTTTACAGTATGAAATTCTATTGTGTAGTATAATGTTAAAATTAATTGTAAACATGCGTTCCAACACTTTTTTCTTTCGCATGAAAATATTCAATTCAGACCGACTACAAGGCACAGAAAAATTCTCGATACAATCCCACAAGTCAATCGGCATGTTTAAAGAAATTCATTAAAATTGAAAAATCTTGGTAGAAAAAAGTTAGTTTTATAAATGAATAAAGTAAAAAATTAGTCTAAAGTATTAAATCAATGTTTTTAAAAATGGAATTGAAGTAAATATAAAAGTTTATATCATAGTTTGAGCATTCTGATAATCCAATAAATCTAAACTAAAATATGTTTCGTATAGAATTTCATTTTGTATAAAAAATATGTGCAAAAATGCTTTACGTATATACTTTTTAATTGCTTATCATTTAAATCTTATTGACCAATACCATTTAAACATGCATTCATAATACATAATAAAACGCCACCATTTAACGAAAAATCATTCAATTAAACATCTTTCATCTCGCCGAATTTCATAGCATCATCTGGGCCATTAAAAAGAACAATTAAGAGCAAGAAAATAAATACAAGGTATACTAGCCTAACGCCAAGTTCTCCGCGCGTATCGCCTTATATATGACGCATTATAAATGCTTCCCTCTTCGTTAGCACTGTGCCATTAAAGCGACGCGGGCGCATGTATAAGAAAGTATAAAGAAACTCAAAACTTACCGACAATGAAAAATGCCGTCTAGCGAAAGTCTCGACGGTGCAATTACGCAGCTTGGAATTTACGGCGAGATGATTTTCGAGCAAAGAGAACTCGCGCGTTAGCTTTTTTAAGCCGGCTTTTAAGCATCGCAGGCGCAAACGAAACGCTGCATTAACAATGCTCTCGTTTTTCCTTCTCCTTTTCTCTTTCGTTTCCTCTCTGATGGTTTGTTTTCTTTCTTCTCCTTCTACTTCTTCTTTTTCTTCCTCTATCGCTAGCGTAGCCTAAGTAATGTTAATTCTCGTTGTATAATGTATTATGTACATAATTAACACGCTGTTTCTCTTTTTGTTGCAGGTAAGACCTCCCTACTTCGCATTTGAAATAACCGACCGATACACAGAATTCTACGACGACACAAAATTTATTTTTGTTTAGTAATGTATGATCTACGAGATAATGTTTTATTTTTTTTTTTTTTTGGGTCAATGTACGGTACAAGGAACTCTTCCACATTTTCATTTTCATCAATTTTATTTTTTTCAATTTACCTTTCCAGGAAATATCAGTATTTATACAAATTGATTTATAGAAAATGATGAAGATTACTAATTTTCAATTATGTTTTTCTGCCTGTATAATTATTTCTGTATACCGGAATTGGCAAAATTAAGTGTATCTATTTTTTATTATCACAGCGATGTGGTATGGTCGACTTGGTTTTGCTTTAGTTTGTATGTACTTGCGTGTATATTTCTGTGGAGAAAATTACTAATATTCATTTGCTTCTGAGTTACAAGGACAGTGTCTCAGCTGCTGGTCTCGGATTTTGTCCAGACTCCGTGTGTTTCTATGGGACAAACAAGCGAAATTGGCCTTTCGCTGATTGGTTTGACAGACCTTCTCTTATGAGATAAACTCTTGTGTGCCTAAACCTTTAGAACTATTTCTATTTAAATTGATCGGTATGTAAGCATCAGTCTCAACTCTATAATACAAAATTTGCGAATAAACTTTTTAAAATCATGCATGCTCTTGTGTACTATCAAAAATGTAATCTAGAATCACAGAAAATTTCATTTTAGGTCATAAATTACTAGCAATGAAAGGTATCCTCAGTTATTTTATTTTCTCTTGCAAATCTCCCTTACCAAATTAAGGAAAAATGAGGCATGTTGAGCTAATTGTTGCACAAATATACGGATAACATCATGTTTTGTAAAAGCTTACAAAAAAGATATGTTCAATGAATTTGTTCCTCATAGTCCATCGTGCTTCATTTTTTCTCAGAGTGTTCTCATGAATTAAGGTCCATTAGATCAGACGACGAAACTCGAATTTCTTTTCTTTGCCTATAGAAACTTACGGAGTCTGGTCAAGATCGGAGGCTACCACATAAGATAGTCTCCTCGTAAGTATAACTGCAATTTCCTATGATACATATATATACGTTTAACCGATTAAAGCTAAATTGGAAATCCATCTTAGAATTTAAAACGTACATTTCTTCCATCCAAAAAGTAACGCGTTCCAAATAGTAGCATTTCCAAGCATCGTGCAGCTGTTCCATAATAAATCATTGCGTGGTTGGTTCTAAAAAAAAAATAAACCCACGGAAGTACCGTCAATCACCAAATCAGTGAGACCCGAATCCTCGTCTTCAGCCATGACTAGCACACGTCAACCACTTCCGACGAAATGAATCTTTCCTCGCACGGCTCTTAACGTCGCTCGTTATACCGCAAAAAGAAACTCGACCTCGCCTATTTCTCCCTCTTCCCGCGAAGTCAATGAAATGGTACCTATTGCACATACTATATATATATATGTATAGAGGTGCGCGTGTATATACCACGCAGAATAGAAAAGGGAGAATAGAGGTTCGCCCTTCTGTCGAGTCGCGGACGTGCAATTACGAGGGGTTGAGCGCTGCAGAGATGGACTTGTATGATTGGTCTGACACAGGATGTACCGAGGGTGAGATAAGTGTATTGAGTATATGAGGTTTTGCCTGTAGGCGATAATAGAGATATTGAGTGAGCGAGGTGTATGTAGTTGGGAGATGGTAAGAAAGTTTTGAGGGTAATTTTAATTCTTTGGGGATGGAGATCAAATATGTGATTTTCCATTGTCAACCGATTGGGTACACTCAACTCTACACCTAATAAAAAGTAAATTGTTTTAAAATGTCGGCTATTAATGGAAGAACAAGATTATAATATAAATATTTTAACTACTTCATGTGTCGTGAATTATTTTACTCATATTCCGACTACACTCCAATAACACCCAAATAAAAAGTGCAACTATACTAATAGAACCTTCATACTGTAGAAGGAAGCGGATTAACGCAAAAATCAACCGTCGCACAATGTCCCGGACAATCGCGGTGCAAAAAGAAAGAGAAGGGGAAGGGCAACAGTTCCACACCACATTTTTCTTCCGCGACAATGCTAGCCGAGCCTAATCCAATATGTCGGTGACCCCTTGCCCCGAGGGGCCACATCCTCCTCTCCGCTGTACGGCATCAGCTCCTCGTTGGCCAAAATTCAACGCGGAGAAAAAGACGCCCCTCGAGCCACACAGTCTGGGTATGACTGATTGGCAGGACCCTCGGTACACTGCTCGTCTTATTCTTGACTCTCGAGAGTCTCGAGCCTTCTATTTACTCTCGCACGCCTCGTATACTGACATTCTTCTTCTTCCGCTCTTTTTTTTTTCTCTTTTTCTTTTTGATTTATACGCGGGAAGAGTCCCCTGCAGGACACGAAAATTCATTTGATCCGGATTATGGAGCTCTTCGACTCGCTCCTTTATGTATTTATGATAATGTAGGTGATGAAAGTAAGTGAGTGTAAGTTATAGGTCGGACTGGGTTTCGCGTGTTTGCTTTCTTAGGATATTAGTGTGATACGATATTGGGTGTGGTAGAGAATGAGTCGTTCCCCTTCCGTTCGCGACTGTCGATCATGCAAGCTAAAATGATTTTTATACAGTTGAGCACCCAATGTCCAAGAGGAATTTTCACTTGTCATTAACTCATGTTTCATTTCGGATATACAATGCCACGAATACAGATTGGTTAATAAATGATAATTTCTCATGATTTTTAACATAATTAATTTTTATAAAATTTCATAAAATACACTGAAATATTCATTATGCTCGAAGTGATTTCCAACAAACTGAAAGGTTCCGTTTGATGCAACACCTGCTGTTGTAACCTCATTTCTTCGTCGTTTTCGTCGTTTATCACCTGCGGCAATGGCGCAGCCCCTACTTATTACAGGGTATGTTTTTCTTACATGCTCTCCCTTATTTCCGTGCAATACACATTCTTTTCCTGCTGCTCTTGAATTTCTTGATGTATGGGAGCCAAGGGAGTCGTAAGAATATAATACTTATGTCCAGAGTTGGGTATACGTGCAAGAAGTTCTTTTATTCATAAGATAATGCTTCTATGTAACGCAAATAAATGTGGTAAATTACCCTAAATTAAGCTTTGGACGGGTTATCGATCATTGATATTTATTTTATCAAGCATTTCCAGTATATTTATACGGAAGTTCAGTAAAAGATCATTTGTAGATTCCTAGTATGAATTATCCACGTAAATTCATTTTTTCCTTCTAATTTGGATTCGACTAGGAATTTCTAATCACCAAGTTGCAGTAATTCCTCATTTCACACCATTCACGTTTTGATAACTTATAGAGTAAGAACAAAAACTCGGATGCTTACTAAAATCAGTCTCCAGAAACCAATGAATCATCATCAACTTAATTCCTCACTCCACTGGAAGCATTGATTTCGCTCGACTAACAAAGTCAGATAATCTTCCAAAAGTTCAAGCATGCACGAGCGTTGGGTTCGTTGCCGATGTACACATACAAGAATTGAGAGAGAGAGAGAGAGAAGTGAAAAACACGAGCGCGGCAAGAGCCTACGTAAGCGCGGCGAAACGCAAAGTCTAGGTAGTTGAAAGCCTGCAGAGATGCTAATGCGCCTCGTGCGCGCTATGTCACAAGTCCGTAGCAGCAGCAGCAGCGACTCGTTAGCGTGCTGCGGGACTTGAGCTCGACTATCCCAAGCAGGAACATTGACTTATCAGCAAGTTTTCGCATTTATTATGCAATCGTAATGCGAGATCGCTGAGAGGCTCGACTTGTATCGAGGACTTTATACTTCCCCTCTTTTGCATGCGGAACGATTTATTCAAATGCCGCGGGGACTATGAATAATTGCTGATCGATTTGCGCTATGGAGATGTTTGCTCTGTTTGTCGCTGGGATTAATTAGACGTAGTGCTTAAGTGATTGAGATTGTAAAGCTGTCTTGAGTGGATGAATGATGCACTCGATTGTGGAAATACAATGCTCCGCGGGTAAATAATGTTTTGTATCGATGCATCGATCAAAGATTAATATTAAAATTTATTTCAACTTGATCTTTTTTCCATTCAGTATTGTACCAGTGGGATGGGATGTCATTTAAATTTATATTGTTCGAGATTCGCTCAATATTTTACACAGAGCCGTCTCTAAAATTGGCTTTTTCGTATTCCGTCGCGAATGAAAATAGATCGACCGAAATAAGATGTGATCCAAATTGAATAAGCGATATCGGTTAGCTTTAATTAAAGCATTATAAGGGAGTATCCGAGCACGCGATATTCGACATGACACTAATTCACGTTTAAACCGATCAGCGATGTATTGAAATATTCAAGCTGTAAGTTGCTATGCTTATTAGTTCTATAAAAGTATGGTTCTCGATATACACGTGACCGATTTCCAGGTTTGTTCACCTCCTGCAAAATTCCATTTTCGCCATTTCATTTACACTAATCAATTTTTAAAATGTAGTTCGAAAACTTCGCAAAACAAGCTATACTTCGAATGACAATAAAGTCAGAAATATTCATTGCAAAAGCGTCTGCTCCATTTATCGATGTCGCCATTGTAGTCCAAAATACTCAAAGGTTTTGATGTCGAGACATATGATATTTCAGAACAAATGTTTGACATCGTCTTTAACATGTAGAGCTAACAAACTTTAGTCGTCAATTAAACTTCCAAGAATATCGCACAGTTAGAGTCAATCAGCCAATACTTCACAATTAATTCATTTCTCTCAGCTTTGTTTGAATAATAAAAGAATTATAAAATAGCCAATATTTTTATTTAGTCTTGCAATTTTGAACTTTAAGAAGAGTCGAAAACGATAAAAAAAAACAGAAACTTCCTTCCGACGTATTTGTCTTTGCCACACAAAGTCCAGAAGTCCGGTGCGCGTTTCTTTGGGCAAACACACATGTAGAAGGGCGGATTCGCGGAAACCTACGAATGACGAGAGACTTGAAAAGGGTCTGCACGATATTGGCCAGATAGGAAAAAATGAATGGTGGAAAGAGAGCGAAGAAGGAAGGGGGATGATATAGAGCGTAAGAATAAGAGATTGATCAAGCACCGAAATAGAAGTAATTCTTTAGGATAAAGTTCTAAAATTGGCGCAGGGAAGCTATTTTCAGAAGAGATGAGTTACTTTAAAAATGATGGATAGGACACGATTTAGGACGTATTTTCATTATTTCAGCGTTTCTTCATGAACGATTCAATGGTCTAATACCATAGTATTCGAAACAATCACGACAGTAAATAAATGAAATTATTCGTGTATCGATCGCTCAACTGCACAAAAAGCGAGTTTCAATATTACCAGCGACGTCGTCCATTAATTAACAAGTAGCCACATTTCCAAGACAATCGGTATAAGCAAACAAAGTCTCCGAGCAGAAAAAAAAAAAAAGAAACGCAATTAGCGCAGCCTATTAAAACATCGTCACTCAACGTTATACTTATGTGTACATCGTAATGCATGCAAATGGCCAGCACGCGAGTACACGTATATATACACACAGTCGACGAATACGTGCATTTAATAATTCGGCAGTGTTACGCTCGGCGAAGCACACACGCACACACACACAAGCAGCGCCGCTATAGTCTGCCGTCGTACATACACATGCACGCAATTTTTGGGGCCGTTCGGCCATGGTTATATGCACCGCAGCGAAAAGCGAAGCTTCGCAAAGGCCATCAAGGGCGGGTCCGCTCTAATTAGGCTTCGAGACTGGCCAGAGCGAGTATATCCACGTATATGTATGTATATACAGGCGCCCGCAGGGGAATAGATTATCGAAGAGGGTCGAGCAATTTGTGATGTGCAGCAGAAGGTACGGGCGAGTTGATGAGCTCGAAAGAAGGAGAGATAAAGGATCGAGAGAGAGAGAGAGAGAGAGAGAGAGAGAGAAGAGGGAGCTGCTGATGGACTGCCGTCTTGGTTGCTCGTCAGATTTTAAGATGATTGCGTATTAGCTGGTTTGGGGATTCCGATAACGACCATTTTGGACAGAAATATATACTGATGCGGTAAAACTGTTACGCAACACACAGTCAGTGCAGCTGGCGTAATAACTTGTTAGGACTGGTTATATAGATCTGACTGAACAATCGAGTCACACAGCACTCTTCGGTTAATCGTGTCAGTGTACGAAGAAGCTGCGAAGCGTTCAAACTCTGCAACTCGAGAAAGCTTTCAGCCCATCCTCGTTCTTCATTATGAACTGAATCCTGTGCTATTCCAGATTTGGAACTTGAGACGGAAACTTTTTTCCCCCTTCGTTCATACTCTTACTTTGGTTAATCTCGTCACTATTGCTCTTTATAAAGACTTTTGAACAAAAAGCAATAAAAAACGAAACTGGACATGAAGGAATTAAATTTCACATGGAATATACTTTAATCTCAACGTCCAAAGGGGCTAATATAACAGAGTATATACATATATAGCGATCACCTATCGTAAGACGAAGAGGTCAGACTGTGGTATAAAAGAAAGAAAGTGGGATCTCCAGAGGCTTCCTCTTTCCGGTTCCGCATCCTAACGTAGAATTTCCCTCCGGATAGGCCGGACGGCTATCGAGACTAGTATCTTTCAACTCTTGAACCTTTTCTTCCCCCCTTTCCCTGCCAAGATCAACGTCAAAGTAGCTAGTGGATCACCTTCCAATAGCTTATTCCACCAATGCTGCCCTTCGTCAATCGCTGTCTGACTTTCGAAGCCCCCGCGTGGCTTCTATCTTTCTGTCTATGCTTACCCATCGAAACGATATAAATGGTAAAATAATTGCTTCCACTGATTTATCTACAGTTCCATGCACACACGATGTGATTGGTCTACATACTGTATCAGTTGTTTGACCACCAGCTAATTTCATAGCACGAGTACATGTGAATTGCAAGGCATAATCCTAAAGGAACCCGACTAGCGTGCCAAAAAAGATTGTACAATGTAAATGCCTGCGGTGCCCGGCAGTTAATTTACCCGTCATATTCTGCAACTACTCGAGTTTTGTCAACTGCAATTATTCACCGCAAACTGCAGCCACACCGCGTATAACTGACCAAGTCAACAACAATTAGACTCGTTATAATTTCATCGAGCTCGCATCGAACGATTTTGACGAATGAACCGAAACCGCGGGAGGCAAAAAGTCAGGGATAAACGAAGCGTGTAGAGGATACAAGATCGCATCTACAGCAGCAATTGCTCGATATACGCGAGATCCTCGCCAAATCCACGGTTATACACCGCTGGATGTATCCCGGACCCTCAACACCCGTCAATCTCGCCCAAAATATATAGTACAAGTGGACTGAGTGATTTCATTGGGATGAGAGAGGTCGAGAGACTCGCGCGCCGCATATACCGGAGGGCGTCGGTCTGTCCGTATACACACAGAGCCAGCGTATACGTATAAATATATATATGTCGCGTGACACACGGATTACGTACATATATATATATACACGGAGAGCAGCTGGAACGGCGCATGCGCGGGAGACGACGAAGCTGAGAGAGAGAGAGAGGGAGAGTGGGTGTAGGTCAGTTATCCGCGCTGCTAGGCTGCGGCTGCTGGTGTCGCGCGCGGTCGTCGACGCGTCCCTGTCGCGGCCACCTTCTCTCCTACACACCTATATATATATATACGAGAGTCGAGACTGCGACTCTGTGGCTGCGTGGGGGTATGTGTACACGTCGAGGCTGTGCGACGGTCTCGCCTCCGGCCAATAATAATCCTCGCCAGATATATATTCCACTTCTGCTTTGCGCTCTCGCTCGCTCTCTCTCTCTCTCTCTCTCTCGCTCTCTTTATCTCCAACGCTGACTTTTTTTTTGGATAACAGATGTGTTTGAATGATTGCTATCGCTGTGTGTTTTATTCGGACTCGTGCGTTAGGTTAGATTGTATAGTTCTTTATATTTTGTTTTATGCTTCTTTATCCCTTGGTTGAATTAGGCGGAATTTGGAATGTATATAGCGAGCTGACTGCCAGTTATTTCTGACGGAATTCCGCGTGACGTTTTCCGAGTAATATATTTTAAACGGAGTTGCTTGGGAGATATTTGATTTTTGTGATATATCTCGATTGAAAATAACGTTGCATTCTATAGATCTTTATTTTATTTGCATGTAAAAAAGCGAATATGCATTATGTGTAATTTAGATCAAATTTATGGTAAGACTATTCTTTCTTGGCATCTTTCTCTCTTCCTCACAACAGAAGAGGAATTTTACACATTTATAGTCCCATATCCCAATCAAGCAAATCAGCTATAGGTACAGTTTAATTAAAGGAGGCGCTCTGTGTGTGCGTGTGTGTGTGTGTTGCGTAAGCGGCGTTAAACTTCTATTCCACATGCACACACATTGTTTTGTCAAGTATGATTTATAGCAGTTTCATTCCATTCTTCAATGGATCATTTGCAACTTGTCAGCGGCTAAGTTTTACGACCCCATCGATCGCTCCCATACATATTGTACACACATACACAACGCATAATTTATATATAATAACGAGAGAATTATTCGCATTAGATATTTATACAAAACAGGACGAATATGCAATAATCCACTTTCTCTTTTCCAAGCCCGTGCGCCCGCGCAATCCCCCGCCTTCTCTCTCACACGAATTTTCCACATTGTGTCCGATAATAAAAAGTTGATTCTCTCGGAGGCGCGTCCTAGCCCGAAATCGATATAGGTACAACAAGATACATTTCGGACAGCTATCAATATATATATATATATATATAAGAGAGGCGGGGGCTGCAGCAGCAGCAGCTATTTACGCGCGGAGGAGAGAACCGCAATATTCCTCGCCCGAGACGTCATATCACTTTCGTGTTTGTGTCACGGGAACTGCACAACTATTTGCCCGAGAGAGCTGGCTGTCGTCGACGCTGATGCTCGACATCTGTTTCGTTTCATTGACCTTCTTTGTTCTCTCTCTCTCTCTTTTGCTACTCTCTGTCTCTCTCTCTCTCTCTCTCTCTCTCCCTCTCGGAAAGGAAGAAAACAAGAGCTGAAGGGACGGAAAAGAAAGAACCCGTACAAATAGACTCTTCTTTTCACGTGTGTGTGTGCGTGTGTGTGTGTGTGTGTGTACATTGTAGAAGTCGAGTACATGTCCGCGTGCGCGCGTGTGTGTGTGCGGTTGTTGCCAAGCTCTGAAAAGAAACCGCAACCATCCTTAATGAGCTTTGTTTCCTTCGCTTCATAATTCTCGTTTCGAGTGCGCGGACTCGCGCGCCTCGCATCAACAATTTGCGCTTCCTTCCTGCTACGTATATACTCGTATGTACGAAACTCTCGTGCCCCGGCGAGACCAAACGTTATGCATATATACACGTTGATGCTTGCTCCGATCTTTTCATGCGCTTCTTATTCTCATGCTTGCGAATAATTGCGGGAGATTACTTATGCAGTTTGCCGAGCTCTGTATATATGTCAGTAAAAGACACGAGCGATTTTCTTTTTTTGCTAGCTGCAGTTTTTCTCTTATGCTTAAATTAGCATTCGTCATTCGTGAGGGGTTCTAGCTTTTTGATTTGAAATGTTATTTTATATTACTCCTTCGTACAACTAAAGATATTTTTATCCACATTATCCGCACTCGTCCAAATCATGTTCAACTATAGCGTAGACAGCTTATGCGCTTAAGATAAAAGTACTTAAAATCGACGTTAAGATGAAAATCTTTCAAAGCACTGAAATTTTCGCTCCGATGCGAATCGATGAGCGTCTGGTTCTTCCCTACATAAGCGTATAAAATCCTTACTCGAAAGAAGGCAACAAAAAAAAAAGAAAAAGAAAAAAGGGAGAGCTGGAAACTTTTTGCAAGCACACGCCAGTCGCGGCGATAGGATTATCTCCCGGGCTTGAGAGCTGAGAGTGCAATGAAAAATTAAACGTATTTGATGGGACACACCGCGAGGGTGAAAACGAATATCGGAGAAGAAGCAGCGAAGCCCGGATTTTCTACATCTTTCTCTTATACGTATATATATAATAATAATAAATTCAAGACCGACATATTCGGTTTTGTAAGAAACTATAGTGATTGTACCATAAATTGATATACGTCAAATATTCTATTGTAACTACTGTATGAATTCTGTTCAATTCCCAAGAGTTCACAAAATCAATCATCGCGAAGCTGCAGCCACATTTCTGCAATATATATCACCGAATTATCAGGACATACATATCCAATCAACAGCTCGAGAAATACATTTCGAGCTATTTTCGTAATGTCGATGTCATCCAACAAATTCAGTTTCCTTAAAATCCATTCGGAAATTGGCGTTCCGATTAAGAATCGAATCGAACCCATGCTCGGAATCGAAGTAATAGTCAGTCGCCGACTCGTACACGTTGCGATTTTCTGTAACTCTCAATTTGGACTAGCAGTTCAGAAGTAGTCGACGCACGCAATAATTGCCAGCTCTAATCCTTCTCTGTCCCTCTCTGTCCGAGTCGGAGTCGACGAAATTACTTCTCGAGAGCGCTAAGTGTCCAGGGCCCTCCCCTTTAAAATCGTTGTACATCGGGGCATCTTCTCTCTCCTCTTTCGCGACGAATCAGATCAAATTGGCGCGCGCTCAGCTCGAGAGAGAAAGAGAGAGCCAGACGGACGAAGCTCCTCGATAATCCGCAATCGAAGATAATAATAATTCTTTTATAACAAGTATCGATGTAGACTCAAACTCTTCGTAATCAAGAGACGATGCTCGCAAAAATGCTTTTTTCAAATATATCTCACAAAGAACACGCGTTTTCATTTCGCGAACGTTACGTCCACTTCGCACCAAGACAAGTTTATGATCCAAGTATATACCAAGAGTCCAGTTTCGTCAATCGTAAAAATGATCCTATACACCACGGCCAACGAGCCAAACCCCAAGCTGCTACAGCTCGTGGTAATCGTTTGAAAATGTTCGGGCTATACGGACTTTCACGTCGATCCATCGGTCGGTCGCGCGGCTCTTGCAGTTTACACTCAGCCCCGAGAATTAGAAGGGACCAGACGCTCGGTCCGCACTGCACTTCTATATACTTTAACCATCGACAAAGGAGAGCGCGCGCTCGCGCATAATGTTCTCACACACATTCGCCTATGCAGAGTCGTTGGGGCGTGTCGTTAACAGCTCGCCGTCGTTGTCTAGCCGCGAAATATAACCACCGGTGCATATGTGTCTGTGTGTATACGTGCATCTGTGCGGTGCGCACATTTCCGTCGGCGTATATACTATGACTAGCAGCGGTGCGACTTGTAATAATACGAATGAGAGAGATGCGCAACCCGAGAGGTGTACGACCGCGACCGGTGCTGCTGCTGCTGTACATTGGAGGCGAAGAGTGGAGGAAGAGATACCGTCCGAGTTGCGGGTAAAGAGCAAATTTATCTGTCTGGAGACCGGACGGCTAACGATTTGCGCCTTTCTTCGACTTGTTTTCGCTTAATTCTTAAGCATGGCTCAAGATGTAAGATATACTGGATCGATAAACTTTGGACGCATCTGTCGTGAAAAATATAAAAAATGTTGCTGAAAATGGATGAAAAATGAGAGAGAGAGAGAGTAGAAAAGCTGCTACACAGTACAGTTATACGCAGAAGCACGAGAAAGGCATTGTAAGCGACAGAGGAGGAAGCGAATCTCTAGAGTATACGTATATAATATATATGCTGGCGCGTCCCGCAGGGGAACGATTCTGGTGGCTAGCCGAGGAGAGAGAGAGAGAGAGAGTGAGTCGAGGAAAGCGGGGGTGCTCGCAGAGAGGGAAAGGGAGATTAAACTTTGGGAGAGAGACCGCGCGAGGGGAGGAGATCCACACACACAGCGATCGGGCGCCGCGACGAAAAAGGAACGAAGCCGTGCGCAGGAGACGAGGAGGGAATTTCGACGTATACGCGTACGCGAGGAGGAAAAATAGAGAAGTGTCCGAATGGCGGCTCCTGCCAGGCTGAACGTTAATAATGTCCAAAAGATTACCGAGATTTTTAAGGGTGGAACAAGTGCAGGCCGTGCGCAGTGCGATATATATTGGCGAAAATCAACTGGAATATGGCGAAATGTTTGATTGCAAACAGAAAGAGGTGGAAACGTAAGTTAAGGGCGAGAAATAGGGGAATGCGCGAAGAAGCAGGTTTTATGAGAAAAGAGAGAGCTTTGAATGGCACAAAAATCATAATCCACAATCCACACTGAAATAACGATGCATGAAGTGCAAAAAATACATAAACTATATACGCGATAAATAAGTATTTATAAATTTATAATAATAAACACGATGACAATCCTCAATAGTTGAAAAGGTCTGGTTAAATACAAAGCTGAAAGCTCGACTCTCTGAAAAACTACATTTTTGCAACACGCACACACACACACACACACACACACACACGAGCTAAAGTAACTTTGTGCAGGCGCGTTGCAATGCCTTTTCGCTCTCTGTTAGCTCGGCGCATACACAGAGAGCAACTGCATATAGGACAGGTATCCGCGCGTTGGAGCTTAAAGAGCACGAGAAAGATAGAGAGAGAGAGAGAGAGAGAGAGAGAGAGAGTGAGCTCGGCGAAGGGGGAGGGGAAAGGGAGTTCAAAGCAAAGTGCTCGCGAGAGCGTTTGATGTAGAAAGAGAGAGAAAAAGAGCTGCATCGTCCGAGCTTCGGTGCACGAACGTCCGACGGAGCCACCTATACGGGATTCCAGAACGCGACGACGCTTAGCAGCAGCAGCAGCAGCAGCGGCGGCGCTTTGTGCACATAGCCAACCACATATAGGCTGCGCTATACACGATTTTTCGGCTTGGTTATATACGCGGGACACCGACTCGCCGCCGTGCAATTTCCGCGGCTTTAAATACTCGTCGTGCATGGGCTGTTGCTCGGGAATTTAATCTCGATCGCTTTATTGCAATGGCGAAACGCGTATATTCTTCGCTTTACCCAGGTTCGAGCCGATAAATGGCAGTTGATTCATTTGGAATTGCATAACTGCGTTTGTTGGATGAGATATTCTTTTGGTCGAGAGTATTAGAAACTACAAATAAAGAATGAATTGGACCGTAATTTGAAAAAGTCTTTGTTTAGCTCTACCGCCGTGTATAAAGCGATACTATTGGACGAATCGAACGAAGATAGCAAAAAGTATACGCGAAGGCAAATCTGATAAAATGCTGGCGATACTTTGTTTAAGATTGGAAATATATATAGTTTCTCGCTGTGCGCCGCAAAAGTGTGCAGCGCGCGGATTCGTGTATAGACGAAAGTTTCGAATATCGATAAGAAGTGGTATAAGGGTGTTGGAGGATATAGGACTTTCGGATGGGAAAAGTTGTACGTCGTAAAAGCTGTCGACTGCTCTTAATAGTGTGAAACGCTCTTTCTTCCTCTCTCTCTTTCTCCTTCTCTCTCACTCTCGACTTTTTTACTTTATCTAACTCGAAACTTTTAAGCAGTTACTTTCTAACTGCGTATTATGCTAACCATTGCTACGGAGGTATTATTATTATTGTAAGCCTAGTTTCACCTTTTAAAGTTCATGAGATATTACAAAGTAATAAGATTTTTGTTCATGTTTCATAACTTTTGATATTTTACAACTGCTTTTTAACGCCGGACTTACGACACGCGCGCAGCATCATTTTTTTACGATGAATTCCTATGAATTCATACACACAAACCGTAAAAGTTATTATTGCAGATACGTAACCGTAATAATATATCTGTTGAATATTTTTGCAACAAAATAGTTGTCGTACAAAATAACGAGAGCAGCCTTTCGATTAAACTCTTATAATACCGAATTTCAACTTTGAACTTTGTAACTAGAAATGTGTATTGGTAAATAATTCATTGCAACAAATACCACCGCCACAGAAATCACCCACATCTTCCATTTCTCGAACTATTTATTCCATAAATGTCGTCTCGCAAAATCAGCTCCTCTTAAAATAGGAAAGTATGAGAAAATGAAAAATGTAGCGCGGCAACTGCACACCGTTGCGCACGGCCAGTATACGTCCAAGCTTTAACTTTGCGCGCAGAGGCAAGTAAACGAGAGAGAGACAGAGAGAGAGAGAGAAGCTCCAAAAGAGCGAGTCGCCCTTGATGCGCGCACACTTGGCTGCACTCGAACACACCAAGACGAAGCGGGAAATTGCATGCTTAGCGAGTAATGATATTACCGCCGGCGAAAACCTAATTACAGGGCCAGACATTGCCAATTGGCCCAGTCCTCCACGTTTCATCTCTCTCTATCTCTCTCTCTCTCTCTGCTGTGCGCGCTAGCGAAAATTTTCGCGTTTCGCGCGCAATAGTTCGCATCAACGTGCTTTATTTTTATCTCTCCTCGCGTGAAATTTGCGTTATTACGCTATTCGTTTGGACGGGTTCCCTCCCTCTTTTTTGGATGGAAGCTAATGTACGGTAGGTGATGCTATTTCGACGTCAAAAGCAATTACTTTTAGCTTAGGCTTTTTGTTTTTAAATCAAGGTTATTGTTGATGTGAGGTCAGTGAGAATCAGTCTTAAGTTGTTACCGTTATTTGCAGGTAACGCGTATATACGCAAGATATGCAAGGACTCATATAAGTTCCACATGTGCTGCAGTCTTGCATATCGATTTCTCCTTTTATACGTAATAAAAGAAAAAATCAAAGAAGTAAAAGTAAAAATCCTAAGACCTTCTCAGTCAACAATGTACATTGTTACTTCTTAAATTCTCTGTATATACTATTTCAAAATTTCAACTCCCTTTACATCATGCAGCAAAAGAAAAAATTATTAACAAACGATAGGGAAAACGAATCCGTTGATTATGATTTTTAAACATTTTACCATTTGGAGCCCCCTCGGAACACGACCAACAGCTCCCCCAAAACTGATCGATCTCCCCGTCTTTGCGTTTGCAGCGGCGTCGCCGTGTCCTGCGGCGACTGCAGCATCAGCAGCGTCAGCAGCAACGGCAGCCTGAGCCTGAGCAGCGGGAGCGTCGGCAGTCTGAGCAGCAACGGCAGCCTGAGCAGCGGCAGCAGCACGACCGGTAGCGACATCACCGAGCCCGGCTCACCCTGCAGCACGACGAGCAGCGACGAGGGCGTCAGCGGTGTGCGGGGCGGAAGCACAGAGGAGTCCTCCTCGTCCCCGTCCTCGAGTCCATTGCCGGCGGCGACGAGCTGCAACAAACTGGCGCCCACGACGCAGCAGCAGCAGCCGCCGCAGGTGCCGAGGCCCCAGTGGCCCTGGACGCCACCGCTGGCAGCCACCGCCTGCTCCAACGGCTACAAGAGGTTCAAGGCCGAGCCCGAACACGGCAGCCTGCCCAAGCAGGCGGGCCAGGCCGATCCTGGAGCGAGACAGGCCAAGGCCGGAGCTGGTGCGCCGACCGACAAGAAGGCCCAGCAGCAGCAGCAGCAGCAGCAGCAGCAGCAGCATCAGCAACAGCAGCAGCAGGCCAATCAGGACTCGCAGGGCAAGATCACGGAGTACTTCAAGACCCAGATCAAGCCCAGTCAGACTAAGGTTCGTGCATCTTCTTATGGACGCTAGACTTCGTTATCGCGTAAATTTTTTTTGGCCGACTCTCTGCGCGGATCGGGAATTGGTATTGCATCGCAAACTGAATTAAACTCTAGAAAATAGGGCATTCGTAATGAGACAAGTTTAAATGGATATATCAACTGTTTAGCACAATGTTCAAGTAGATTTTAAAGTCGAATAGTTAACCGTACTTTTTATTCCAACGCCATCGCGACGCAGCCGCAATTCTAATGTCAATTGAGATGGATTAACGTTACCGGAGAAAGTATCCATGTAAAGAGGCCGCATTAACGTTACTATCAGACGCTAAATCATCTTTTCACTAGTCGCTGTAGAATATGCACCTTGATTCAAAAGTACTCGCAGAAAACTACAAAGGCAATCTTGTCAATTCCTGCCCACAGACAAAGAAGAACCAATCGAGCGACATGTCAGTCCTGGTGGCTAAAGGCACGAGCGAGTTCCGTCGGCCAGCTACGGTCCAGCGCAACGGGAAAAACGGCCTCGCGAAATACCACAACGGCACTACCGCCAACAACAACGGTAGCCGCACCTCGGCTGCGGACTGGGAGGTGCGCGTCCTGTCGCAGGCCATGCGTCCCAACGGCAAGCACCACCACCACAATCAGCATCACACGATATCCGAGAAGAAAACGACGACGACAGCAACGTGCAATGGTGGCTTGAGGAGCTCGGGCTTGCCCATACTGCCGATACCGAACGATGTACTATCCGCACTGCCATCCTGCAAAATCTCGAATCTGAGGCTTACGTCCGAAGCGAGCCCCGGCGAGTCTCCCCCACCCACTTTAGAGACCCCCACGAGTTTGGTTGACGAGCAGACTAATCAGTTCAAGGTAGGTTCTCGGTTGTAAACATACCGCTTTGCATTTACATGGTTATTTACATGGTTATTGATTGATACGACTAAAGTTCTACAATTGAATGTTCAAATGTGACTTTTCAATAATTCTTTATAGAGTCAGGTTAGTCCTTAGATTTTAAGTTCGTTGCAGTTACGTGCGGACAGTTTCTAGCTTGGTTAAAATCGGTTGACAAAGCCATATAGATGCTTTAAGATTCGATGCTTATGTAAACTCGTGTATTTCCGTAGGACACTGTACACGTAACGAAGCCGATCCTCGTGAACGAGAACAACAATCTAACGAGCAACGGCTGTAACAAGGATCACGCATCAGATTTCTTATCGAGGCTGATTCTTCCACCAACGCCCAGCGACTCCGCGAAGGACGAGGACTTCGAGGAGGATTCTTCCAGGGACAGCGCTGAATCGAAGCAGTCGTCCCTTACCTCACCATCGCCCATACTGTCAACCCCGAAGAATATCAGGTTTCCCGTCAAGGCACCCGGCAAGAGTAGAGGTCAGACCTCGGAAAGCGGAGTCTGTCGGTGGGACAAGTGCGAGCTCAGTTATGAGTCGAGCAGCGCGCTTCTGGAACACTTGCAGGTACGGTATACGCTCTTGCTGATAAAAAGCAAGCTGATAGTTTGTTTTTTTCTTTCAAGCAAAATACCTCTAACTCTTGTGCGCGTATGTGTGTTGCATTATCGTTCGCAGGCAGCGCATATCAACACACAGACCGGTGGCGACAATTTCGTGTGCCAGTGGCAAGGTTGCAAGGTCCAGGGTAGAACTTCGTGTTCGAGGCGATGGCTGGAGCGACACGTCCTATCACACGGCGGCAACAAACACTTCCAGTGCATCGTCGACGGTTGTGGAAATAGATTCAGCTCCCAGGTATGGCGACGTTCTTATTTCCCTCCCCCTCAACCCTTCGACATTATAAGAAACAAAAAAAACTGATCGATGGTATTTGATATCTGATATGGCTCGAAAAATATCCAAGAGGGAAAGTTCCTCTTCGTTTGACCCTTGCATATATATATATCCACGATGTAGAATTGTAAAGGAGAGAACTGGATTTTGCTTACATCGCGGAATGAACAAAGTTTTAGCGCGTGGCGCACAAGCTTATATTCATCGTTTAGAGGAAAAATCCAGTTCGCTTTTGTATCTACAATAATCGACGTTATGTTCGATTTGTATCGATTTGCGAAAATGTACTCTACGAAATACAAAAGTAGAAAAATGGAAAGGTCAAGGAGCTGCGATTATTTATGGAGTCATATGATTATTGAGTGTCATCCATACAAAACATGTATTACACATATCGTTTCTTTACTTTGTGGCTGTTGCTATCGGTTATATCTTCCGCAAGCTTCATTTATCATTTGAGGGTACTTATTGTCCTTATGGTTTTTTTTTTTGAATTTGTGAGGATAGTTCTACAATGCTCTATCGCAGCGACGTTATATGTTTTACTCTTGTTAAGCTATCATGAATCCAGGTTTGAGACTTCTTTGATGACTTGGTTTAACTGTCATTTTGGTATGGTTGATTTCGATCGTTTTACATTTTATTAGTAGCCAACTATTGTGAATGCTCTTCATTTATTGGCTGATAATAAAAGATATCGGATAGAAAATCGAAAATCCAAATGATTAATCAAATATCCACATCGTTTTCTACTCAAACATCCACTTTTCAAACCTCTTTGCAGAGATTTTCTTGATGTAATTTGTCAGAAAAACGCTGATAAGAATTGAAGATGCTGTTTTGATAGACATGCGTATATTTAGTTACAACTAATCATATCATCGAATATAAGAATCAACAGGTAATATATATACATATATTAAATTTTGTATTATTTATGTGATGTTAAACTAAGTTGAGCTGGACCTCAAAATATCATCAGAGGAGGTCAAAGAAAAACTTTTTATATTAAATTTATTCGAACTATTAAAAGTAACTGAATTTTAAACTACTATTTATACGATTAAGATCAAGCATCAGTTTTATTATACAACTTTCAAACGGCATCAATAATTATTTTAAAAATCACTCATTTGTTTATTAAATAAATTCTAACAACATTGTATCAAAATATTCATTATATTATATTCAAAAATATAAAGAAACTACTTCTGAGATATAGTTGGATAATTGACTTCGGCCATACGGACTATGTGTTGTAAGAAATCGACTTTATATATATTATAAAATGTAAACATTAATCACCTTCTTCTTCAAACGTCAACGAGCATTCGACTATCTTGTGTGCGTGTGGAACTCGTGTGTGTACTTCCCCTCAAAATCCGTGCGTTCTATTATCATGATCCTGGGGTAACGTATTATCGACTTGACTGGCACATCAGTTGCCAAATATCACTTGTCGCTGGCGCAGCGCAAGGTTTTTTCTCGTTCTATTTCTCTCTCTGTGTCGAATCATCAGTGCCGGTTAAGGAAAGAGCTGCGATAATTTTTCTCGCTGACGCATACCACTCGACTTTTTTTATCTGTGCGTGAAACTTTCGTCATTACAAACCCCGGATAGGTCCTTTCGTCAAACACTGATTCGATTAATTTTCTTTATAAAGCTTTTGTATAACGTAATGAAATGTGACTTTAACGAAATACTTTTTTTCCATGTTATTGTTGCTTTTCGCTATTTTCATTTAAAAAAAAACTTTTCTATGTTAAATTTTTATTGCATTATTTCAATATTTTTATTATAATCTTAATCATATCAGAAAAGACCTTATATTATATACTTCTTTTTACCGTGTTTGATGAGATGGTCAATTAGGGAAAGTTTCCAAATAGAAAATTTGCTCTCGCCGTTTTCAACTCCAGAAAGTTTCCAAAGGTGCTTAAAACCCCTTACGATGCTTTTTCGAGGCAGCTAAGCGACGAAAATACATTTATGGTCTGCAGGTTTTTAGCGTCTATCGATTCTCTTGCTCTATTTTCTCTCAACCGTCGCTGGTGCTTTGTTGCTTAAATTGCATATTTTTTCTTTTTTAAAAAAAAAAAAGAATTCTCACTAATCAACGTTAAGTTTGCGTGGGAATCAATGCCAAATGAACAATGAAAAGATCGTTCGGCGTCTTCTCCTTCGATATACAATATATTGTATACTGCAAATCACGAACTGAAGGTTGATAAACGTTGAGTCTCGCATTGCTTGGTGGAGCTTGAATTTTTCTGCAAAAAATCCAAACTTTTCACACAGTACTTTCCAGTGAATTGTCGGATTTTCCGGTCTTTTGCGAGTGTTTTCCCTCGTCCCGGAATGTCTGTGCTTATGTGCAAGGAATAACCGCTGTCTCGAACACATTCTTTCAACCTTAAAGCAGTTGATCAGATTTTGCTGCTTCTGACGCTTTGCTTACCCCCGAGGTCCTTAAGAATGTTTGCAGCTCTGATTCGTAAAAAATTTGCGCACCGGCACCTTCGTTCTCGAACGGTAAGAGAAAAATAATCTCGCCAAGAAATTCAAATTTTCTAATCACTGCCTTAGAGCGGAGACAATTTGTACTGTTACTGCGACAAATTGAAATTGGCTGTAGAATCAATTTAGGTTTAATTTCCTTATTTAAGGCTATCGTAAGCTGACATTTACAATAATGCACGAAAATTACATTACAATTTATTTCTTTTTATTTATTATAAACTTTAAAAAGCAGAGACATGCCCAGTATGAATTAATATTTCGTAGCATGATCACACTGAAACACAACAATGAAACACATAATAAATAACAAATAACCATGTAGCTGTTGTATAATGTCAGTATATGATTCCTTAAGTCACTTTAATCAATGTGTCTGATTTATTTCATATAATTTCTAGCGAATAATGCGTTACATATCCGATTATCAATTTCTTTTATTTATTAGCTACTGAGAATTAGTCGACGGAAGCTATTCTCTGGAAAGTACTGGCTATTTGGCACTAATAGAAAATTTCGCATTTTTTACAGACTGCACTCGAGAGGCATGTAAACAGCCACTTCAATCAATCTGAAGGGAGCACAAGTACTTCGCGCAAGAGCACCGACAGTGGCAAACTTGTCAGGAGGAATGGAAAGAAGCTGAGATATAGAAGACAGCCATGGTCCGGTAAGTCATTGAGATCCAACTTACTCTCAATAACAGCTGTATCAGCAGTAATTTTGTTAAAATTAATATTTTATGCGATATGACGCGTTATGACTTGTATTAAATAAATTGTTTTCTACACACAATCAATTACATTTGCAGCACGAATATTCGATTACTTCGACCCTGGTGTGATGGAATGCCTGCAGTACAGATTGCTACAGCTAGACCAAATGAGAACGCAAGGTCGCGTGACTGAAACCCCAGGAGACTCGATGGTCCTAACTAGTCAAGTATGTAAACATTATCCCATTGTCAATGTTCAACAGCAACACAATGCACATACGTATTATTCTATGCTAAATATAAAACTTGAACTTTTAGCAAATTGCGAGAAGAAAAGGGGAGGACGGCAGAATGAGAGTACTAGTGCGATGGACCCCAGAGGACATGTAAGTAGTCCATAACGCTTTAAGACTAAATTGAGAGTGAATATAATGTGTATACAGAGTCAAAAATGAAAATACACAATCGGTATTCTGTCCACAATAGCAATAATACAAAAGCGAGGTGCGCGAGAATCATTTGTGCTCACATGTAGCGTATTCTATTCGTCCTAACAGCGTGTGCGGTAAATTCTACTTTGCGCACACGTGCGTTAAGGTGGTACTTTGCACACGCCGTTAGGGAAAATTACTCTCCAAACAAGTATTTTCTAAACGTCGTATTAATATGTTTGAATTGATCGACACAGTGAAGCCGACGAGTGGATGCTGGAGTCCGATGTGCAGGCCACGAAAAACGTCAGCATACGCGCGGCCGTGTCGGTGAACGCCGATGCGGTGAGCGCCGCCCTTTATCCCGCCGTCAGTAGTAATCCGCCTACAGTGCAGCGAGTGAAGCAGCGAAGGAAACCTGTTAAGAATACGTGATGTTTACCGGCCATCGTATCCTATGTTTAATTGGTTAGTATAGCGGTCTACGTTCAACGTGTCATTTACGAGAACTAGCTAAATTCATGCGGCGCTTAACTATTGCATGCGGGGTCATTAATTCAGGTTTTTGTTAACAATCTTTCTTACTACATATTAGTATCAAACAAAACGATAGATCCCGACGTGTTCTGATTTTTGGGGTTACAGAATAATAATAGAACAGATTTTAGTTTAAAATAAAGACCTTCATACATAGAATACATAATTCTTTCATAAACTTGAATTAGAATAGTAAGAACTGGTGACTTGGCATATTTAAACAAAAAAAAAACAATAAATCTTGCATATCGAAATACAGATTATTCATTTTTGACTGTTTTATGTACGCAGGGATTAGCGCCAGAGAAGGTACCGCCGTTGTTGTCTAGTCTGCGACGATCGAGCAAACGCAAGAGCAAATCTACCGACTGAGTGACAAGATGCCACGAACCAAGATCCAGACTCCGCAAAAACAAATACTTCTTCACGAAAACAAATCTGTATATTTTGCAAATATATAAAGTTAAAGAAGCAAAGTGAATCGGAAGGACGAGATTTTACGATGCACATAAAAATCACGGAATAACCGAGGAATATCAATTAAATTCCGATACGATAATCGATGGTACTATACGATGCATAAACTACTGCAAACAGCACACTCTCTACCAGTTCCAACCTGGAATACACAACAATTGTAAACAAAAGTGGAGGGATTCTCGGCGTTTCAAGAGTTCGATAATCCTGGGAGAGCCTCGAAAGTGCCTCATCAGCGTTTTAGCGAATCTTCAAACAAAATAAAAAAAAAACCACGAGGAGAAGACTTTTTAAGAACGTAGAAGGGGAAGAAGTGCATTCACTAGCCGAAGAAAACACAGTTATAAGAAGAAAAAAAAAGACTACAATTAAAGAAAAAAATAATAATAATAATAATCACTCTGGTGGCCTTAAGGATTCAATCGATATCTGAAATCGGTCCTTCTGAATTACACTATTTTGGACTCTCGTCATAATTTAATCAATACGTGAAAGGCTAAGGAAACGAAGAGATCAACAGTTGCTACGTTGGAGCAGTGCGAAGAGGAGATGTGCGAGCTAAATGAAGAAACTTCAACCTTCGACCTCTAGACAAAATTGTAATGCTGCGATAAGGAAAATTTACTATTTCGAAAATATGTTCAAAGCGCGATCTCTGTATGTATAACGGGACAGTGTGAAGCTGGGACGCGTCCGAAGAAACGGAATCTTGCCTTTATTTTTGACGTTGGTGAGACCCGTTGACGAAAATATATACACGGGTTCCGTTTCCGAAGCACGCGCTCCAGCTGCGTAATGTATACCTAAGCTAGAAAATATAGATCGCTCTAGCCATACGTTATTTTTTCCCTACTTGGGGTTGACAGTCTCCATATCTAAGAAAAGGATTTTCAAAATTCTTCTGATCTACCTTGCGAGATACCCTTTATCAATGAATGACTCAATCTGGTGACCACTGAAACGTTGTTTTACTTTCCAGTAGTCACAAGATGTGATTCTCTTGATCAAAATACATAAAGGGAATCTAATTAATTTTGTACCATCAAAGATTAGCTTATTTTTCTAGACTCGAAAGACTTAACTCTTCCTAGTTTAGACTAGACTGAATCGCCTAGAATCGCTGAGAAAGAGTTTTGAAAAATCTTTTCTTTTAGTGCAGACTTTCAAGTCGGTAAGCAAAAGTATCAAGCACGAGTCAGTCACTTGGTTCGACAGGTCTCGAAAAACGATATCTGTCAACTGAGTTATATTTCCTAAGAACTTCACAATGAAGGGCGTATATCTCAGAGACGCGGTGTTCAATTTAGATTCGCGTCGCGTTAACAAGCCCCACCGTTGATTTTCCAACGGTGGGATATGGTCAAATGTACAAATTAATAAGTATATCGAATCTCTTAGGCGGTTAAACGCACGCGTGCGCGCGAAAATGTTCAGCTTTATTTTTGTTTTTTTCCAAATAGTCGCGGCGCGCTTCCGGGATGTGTTCGTTTTTCGAGTACTTCATATCGTCTTCATCCTTTCTGCTAAGAATCAAGTGTGTGCACGTCACTTGCTTTACATTGCGATTAGTAAGTGAGATCTTTCGAGATACAAAATACTCTTGTAAGGTTTAATTCCATTGAACGAGGTCATATAGTTGGGGAAAGTGGGGAATTTGAGGGCGATTTCGATTTTTTTGGGAATGAAATGTGACAATTATATTAAACTATCGCGTAAACAGGGTATTATAAAACGTATTAAATGATTGTTTATAAAGAGGGTTGCTCAACTGCCTATACTAATTTGTCAGTAAAAAAGAAACAAGTAAACTGCCTAATAACGACGAACATAAGACTTGACGCTGATGTGCAATGATTTAAGACTTCGGGGAGTCAACGATGAAGTAATAATGAACAAATATAGTCATCATGTGCCTAGAAATCGTTTTTTTTTAACGTTATTAAGTGAATGATAAGGAAGTGACCGCACACGCTTGTATCTTGCCACACGTGACCGATGAGTGACCCTTGCGATATTGACACATTTTCTTTATATTTGAACAATTGGAATATCAATTAAGATTCTTGGAATACTTTGAGTGGAGAATATGTTGTCACTATCCGAAGGTTCTCATATGCATGAGCTGTTTCCCTCACACGGGTCAGAAATACGAAGGCTGTGTTGTATATTTTCCACGCTGTAGTATTACAATAGCGGGAAGCGAGATGAAATGAGAAATGTGTAAGAGAATTGTGTCGAGTACGGGTAGAGGAAGAGAAGAAAATACTGCCAAGACGCCAAAAGTGGTTAATAAAACATAATGTTGTTCACAATGATCAGCGGCACAATCGCTTTCGAAGATTATGTGTTCTATTTTAATAATACTTACTCGGTATTATTTGCCTACTAAAACGTGAAAACTCTCGTAGAAAATAAATTTTTCTTTACTACTTTTTACAATACTCCAATCGCACATACTTTGTTTACGCGACATTATCAGTAAAATCATACGTGTACAAATTATGAGAAAGCTTAGGAAATTTTGTCAGCGACTTGTGCCGTTGGTTTTTTGTAGTTAAGAAGAGCTGTGTGATAATGATACGAACAAGTGTATACACTCATAGGAGCTTAGGGTATTTGTAAAAAAAAACGAATGGTAAAGGGGTGAAATAAAACAAATGTACGAGAAGAAGTGAAGGAGATTAAAAGCGGGAGAGAAAGCGTTCGTGATTACTGTGACGGTACTGCCAGTTGTACATACATATAGATATGGGTAAAGCGAAAACGGAAAATATGCAAAAAAAAAATAAATGAAAAGTAAGTCGTAAATAAGAAGCGAGCTAAGGAATAAGTAAGATATAGTAAAAAAAAAATAAAATAAAAATACAGAGTGTAAGAAACTCGGAAGACAGACACACCAGCTGAGGAAACACTGCCAATACGTGTAATAATTGTATAAGGAGTATATATATATATATATATATATATAAGCAAACAAAAGCGGAGGAACAAGAGAGAGAAAACGTTCTTTTAGGGAGCGACTTTTTAGCTATTAACGATTATTAATTGTAGGATTTACTGCTGCATACCTATTCGCTAAAAGAAAAAAAAATGGAAGAAAACACATTATATACTATTAATACTGAGAAAAAACGCTAAGTAACCTCGAGTAACGTCGAAGAATTTCAAATACCCAAACAATCGTGTAATCCCTAGGATCTCTTTAGAGCCCCTCCCCGCAAATTGTCGATATTTGGGGCGATCTTTTTGTACATAGTTTAGGCGAATTATGCGAGACGAGAATCACAAATACTACAAGACAAGATACAAACTGCATACCTGCGTTTCGTTTTTTATTCTTTTTTTTTTTTCATTTGTTCACATATTTTTTTCTTCGGATGCGCGGCGAATGCGCTGGAAAAGAACTTATATATAACTTTACATATGTTTTTTTTTTCTATTATGTAAGATCGTTTTTTTTTGTTTGCGTGTAATGCGACGAGCCTATACTTCGAACGACACAACTTCGAGCGAGGTCGTATAATCCCTCCTAAAAATTGCGGTGTTGAACATTTCTTTGTCTATTCCTTGTGGACACCTTTGTTTATTCTGATAATCAATATCCATGCATTTAGGTTTAGAACATTTTGTACGATAATAGCGGAGAATAGAGAATTAGTATTTCTTGTTTACTAAGAAGAGACAATTTTTGCATTAGTTCCTTATATTCTAAAATAAGCGATTGTCATTGCAGTGAGCGCCAAATAATTGTGAGCGCGTATTTGTGTAAATTGTTGTTGATTTTTGTACAACTGATGCAGAGATAAACAAAGGGTTTGTAGCCTTCGCATTGTAAATGTCCAACACCGAATCGAAACATTCTCTTTTATTTTGTATTTAGCTAATTGTGAGCGAGAACCGATTGTTTTCTCTATTTCCCCGAGTAATGAAAATGATCTTGATTCTATCGGCTTTGCATATATTTCACTGCCAGATGATTTCTAGAGCGTTTTCATAGATATCTTTTTAATAGTGGACATTTTGTTTTCTTACAATCATGAATGATTTATAGTTTCTAATTTACGTGGTAACAACAATGTCCTGTATTTATATGTTTAAGTTGTAAATATCCTCGTTTACAAGCGTCAAATTTAGGAATTATATATTATATATAAATATATATGTTTTCTCTCGGCGATGAGACGACGACATTTTTTCTGTTAAATATGCGACCGCCAGCGATCGGAAAAGAATTAGCGGTGCCGGTTTCGAGAAAGTGACAGAGAGAAAAAAAATCGAGAACGAACAGAATTAGAAATGCGTCACTGCCAGTCGTGCACTTTCTGCTTTTACAACGTGTACAACAATTTTGTTGGTAAAGTGTATATGACACTTGTTTCTTTGTTTTCTTTTTTTTTTTTTTTTTTATAAACTTTGCATTAGCGCAATAATGTTAAAGGAGTTAAGCAGTTCTTGAGCTCTAAGACTTTCTGGAACGGCCGCTTATTTATTTCCGCACCAATTTATTGTATAAGTATGATTGTCTTCATTTTCTACTTTCGTTTTACGTTTTTACTACTCGTAACGATTTATTAGTGAACAAAAAGTATATGTAGATTGATCGATCGATTGGTCGGCCCTCGGACTCACTTAGTTTAAATCGCTCTTTCGTTAGTCGATAAATTGATAGCTAATTGTTATTAGACAAAGAAAAAAAAAACAAAATAAACACATACCAACGACTGGTGCCATAATTTCTTTTGACTTAATCCGGCACGCGTGATATATAATAATTATGCTTCTGAAAATTAAAGAAGAAAAAAAAAAAGAAGGGACTAGTTTCTTTCGCTGTGGCACTGATTGATTCTCTCTCTTTTTTTTAATCGCGAATTAGAAACTATAGTGATATTTCTTATTTTGCGGGAATTTAGCTATTAGAAATCTCCGGGCGGGTCTGAAATATGTTCGAGTCGTCGTATACGAGTCGTCCGTGTCTTTCGTTGATTGTATTTAGGTGGCGTGGATGCGACACGAACGTTTGCCTCTTCTTTAGACTCATACACGATTTCTCTTCATTCTGCTTTCTTTCAATTTACAGCGATCCATTTCTTTACGTATATATAAATGCACGAAAACAAAAAAAAAGTATAAAATCGAATGGGACCAATTTTTGGCGTAGCAATAAAATCATAGCAAATCGATAATATCGAGGTAAAACCGCGAGGCGAACGTTCAGTCTTGCAATGACGCTTGATCTCGTGTAATAATATTAATGATAATAATAATAGTAATGAATGACGATTATGATTATGTCGTGAAGTTGTAAAGGTGTGTAAAATGACGAAAAATTACGAGAGTCACGATTCCAGTCGATCGATCGATCGTAAGTAAAAAAAAAACATCGCTTCCACATGCGAGCAAAGTTTATTAAGGCTTATTTTTTAGAGACAAAAGAAAAATCCTTGCGCGCGTAGACTGAAAAGACAAATGCAAATTGTCGCGTTTGAATCTATAAAAAAGACAACAAAAAGAAAACAATCATCACTGAAGGCTCGAGGTTATTATTATCATTTAATTACTATTTCGCGCGTCCGGAGTGAGCAGACGTCGATGTACAATAGCGTTCGTATATATATATATATGACTTTCGTTTTCGTTCGTCCTCGTGCTTGTGCACCAGGTTTATATATATATAAATATATATATAAATAAATGTCATGCGACGAGGTAATTGAATATTGTCTTCATTTGCGGTCGAGAGCCCACATGCTGTTTTCTCAAATTTAGAATCTTGTATAATCTTTAATAATAAAAGAAAGAGAAACGAAAATCAACATGATTGAAGTAGAATGGCCTTTTTTTATTCGTATACGTCCGTAACATCGGAATGAGAGATGAGTTGAAAGAAGGCTGGGGAACTTGGATGGAAATTAAACGTCGGCAATAGACAATAGTTAGCCAATGTAATTTGTTAGTCAATTTTTAATCTTCCAAGTTTGCCGCTTAATTCCCGTGTGCTCCCTTATACATCCACCAACGTTTGACTGCGTGTAGCAAGATATTCATTTCGTTACCGATGACGGTGTTGCTTCGAAACATTCATTTCTTTTTTTTTTTTAGACAAATCGAGATCTAAGTACAGTTTCTTCTATTTAAAGTAATTAACATAAATGCATTTTAGATATTTTTCATTATTTGAACGATCCATGACTGATGAAAAATTTAGCATTGAAAAATATACATGGCATCCTAAATAGAGTAAGGAGTGAATATTAGAGAAAAAGTAACTGCCTAAATCAATCAACATAATAATACTTGAAAGTTTTACTACTCTTATTTCTTAGATCAACGCTAGTCCAGTACACTAGACTCCTTTTTTTATACGATACTGTACACACGATTTATAGAAGTTTCCACATTTGTCTAATAATTACTTTCATAACGGATTCGTCGTAGCTTGATCGCGACATCATTGACTTAACGCGTCTTGTGGAAAGAGTTCTGGGAGAGAAAATAATAATGTAAATAAAAAAGAAAAAATTTCAGAGCACAAACGTGTGAATTCCATATACATGGATATAGTCGAATTTGGTGCGGTTAACCACCAAAAAAAAAAATGAAAATTACTTAATATACACGAAAAAAAGAACATGATAATGACGATTATTTTGTACATAGTTTAATGTTATCAAACGCGTACCGGCACCCAAATTCAAGATCACTGCTTGGAACTTTAATTTTCGTGGTCTTGAAGCTGCTGCCATTAGCGATTTTTTTAGTATTGGTTTCAAATATAGCGACTATTCAGTTAGGAAGTAATGAAACTTGTACTGTCTTTTGTATATACATAATGAAACTTTATTGCGAAATTCCGTGAAGATATATATATATACATATGATGTATAAAAATGACATATATAAACGATATTCTGATGTATATTCGAGCAGGAGATGAACAAAAAGCTATATGAGATAATGAGAGATGCACGTGTACGAAAACTTATAAGAAATTATAGTAATAGTAAAAAACGAAAAATCGCGTGGGAGAGAAATGGAAGGTGACGAAGAGAGAAACACTACACAAGTGATTTAAAAAAAATACAGATGAGTAATAAAATAAACATAATAAAAATAAAAAAGACGGCGTTTATAAACAAATATACCTATATAGACGTTTTCGTATTTTTGCAAAAGATGAAAAAAAAACATGAAAACGAAACTCACTGCGTTAAAATTTATAAAAGAGATACAAAGAAAAATTAAAAAAAAAAGTAATGAAAAAGAGTAAATAGTTTTCGGGTATTTCAAGAGTGCGAAACAAAAATAAAAAATTGCAAACATACACATGCTTCGATTTTTCTCCAATTCGTTGAACTTTCTTTTTGTCTGGACCACGTCGACAGTTCCCATTTTGATCTTTCCCATCTTCAAGAGCGATTAAAATATGCAGGGACACTTGTACAGTGTCGAGGAGGAGAAAACGGGAAGAGGGATAGTGTTTTAATATCTGTCCGAAGAAAAGCGAACCTTCCTTTTTCTCCAGACGAAGGATAATGAATAAATATTGAGGATAAGAAAAGGGCAGCGAGCGTCATCTTGTAAGCTTTGCGCAGCTTCGACGGCTTTCCAGTTCTCGCAAAACTGCGCACAAGTTCGACGCCCATATTAGTGAATGCAAACTTCTATAATCTATTCTAATCACGATATGTGAGTAAATATGATCATGAGACTTGGGGTACTTTATCATTCCTGAGACTTTTTAGGAAAATTATTAGCTATAATTTAATATTGAATAACAATTAGACGAATTGATCACAAAATATCATAATTGAAGGATATAACAATAATTTAATTATTTTCCACTGAAATATATTTTGGTGATTGAAGAACTTGAGGACAAGAGCAAATTACCCACTCATCAATGGAAGTGAGGATATAGAGATGCAAGCGGCTACCGGAAAACAAAAACAAGATCGATATTTTTGAAGAAACAAGGATATCAAGCCTATTTTTCAAGAGACTACCTTCACTTCTTTGTATGACTAATCAAATATCCACGTAATCGATAGTTTAGTAAGGAGAATAGCGTTAGAACTGCACTGAGAAAATTAATTAGCGATATTCTAAACGAATAATAACGATTATTGAAGTCTAACAGGTAAGAAGCAAATAGAAGAAATTGAATGAAAGACCAACAAATAACTGAATATTTTGAAAATAAAACGTTAAACTTTTCGCTGAAAAGACTTAACAGAAGTGTGAATTATTTTTCTCTGTGTAGAGAAACGAGGAAAAATGTGCATTAGGCGCGGAAATCATAATTGCATATACATACATATATATATAGAGGAGAAATATTTCGCATTTATCAGTGCGAGCGAATTGTAAAAAGAAATGAAGCAAATTAAAAAAAATGTGTAATGAAAGATATACCTGATAAGCGCTGTATAGCATAAAAGCTGAAAGTGTCGTGTTTTTAGCGAAATCACTCGATGAATAATATAAAATTATAATGTCGTACCTAGACATAAGAGGTTGAGTTGTTTTTTTTTCGCTTCAAAAGCGTGACGGGAAAGAGGAAATATATTTTTTCCTTCAACATAAACGATAATTCGTCGAAATCTCTCGAATTTGGTATTTTAGAAAGAGAATTTGTACCGTTGTAAATATATATAGAAAGAATAGAGATCGTGATGGATCGTGCTCACTTTTATCTGGCAAATTAAATAAGAGGAAGAGTGAGACGGGCTGAACATTTATGCGAAACGTTCCAATAATCGGTTATAACTAAATCCCGGCGATTGTGATACATTGAGCGGTGATTTTTGGTACATGTCGCTCGGATACGAAAACTGGATAGCCATGAAATCGTTCAGCCCGTTTTCACGGTCATTCGATTTTTTACTTTGCGTATAATGAAATGTGTATGAGAAGAAGTGGAACGCGAGTAATTTTCACTATTGACTTTCCGTTCGACAGGATAGATTATTTAAAGATGTACAATAATTTAGGCGATAAACCAACTTTTTTTTACAACATAATAATAACGAACACGTATTTAGATTAATGTAATTAGCGATTAATTGTTTTATTTGCTCATATTATAAAAATTATAACGCGCAAGCGCATATAGTATGTATGCGATTTCTGTGTTTAATTTTCTTTTTTATTTTACGAATATAATTTCTCTTTAAAAAAAATCACCATGTATTTTGTCGCAGATTAGTATACCAACCAAGTTTTTCTCCACTTTCACCGTTTATAGTTTAACTGCGTAAAGCGTATGAATTAAATCGTTTACCTACTGTGTAATATTATACTGTATAATGTGCTATAAAATTCGACTGTTTACACTCGACAACATTCAATTATTTGATTGCCTCTGAACTTACACCTGCTTCCTTTCTACCCTTTCACTTTTACTTAAAGTCCTGAAAATTTTTCTAAACTCTTAATATTTTTTAAAACTATAATATTAATGTAAATATATACCTTTAATATTTTTTTACACAGAATTTCGTTTTAATATAGTAATAATTTTCTTACCGTTGAAAAGTACAATGTTTCCATAAAAAAGATAATCATTCATTTTTCTAAAAAAAATTTATCGTAATAGGAAATATGATTATTTGGTATTAATTTGCTAATTAATTTTTATAATCTCACATTATAAAAAATGTGCACTAATGCAATTTTAAGTGAAAGTATCATATTTCATATCTATGATTAAATCTATATGCGTAATTAAAAACACAGACATAAAATCTTCAACATTTTATTTCGCATCAAAACTTTTTTGTAGCCAAAATATTTAAAACTTAATCAAAGAAACACATTTTTGCTGATTTAATACAATAAATTATTAATATTTGGTTTTACAACAATCAATAAAGTACTCTTGAAGTTATGTATACACTCTTTCTGTAAAGCATTTGTGAACGGACTGCAAGATTTCGTCTTTCACTTATTAGAACCATTAATTTATAGGAGGATCACCAGAATACTTTATTAAGTAGAGCCTCCATGAAATTAACACAAGATTTTATTTTCTATTGAAAAGAGCAATTAATTCAGAAAGCGATGCAAATGTAGTGCCTTACACGAACTGTCATTTTTACTTGCTGACAAAATTGGTAATGGAGATACATCCTATTAATTTTGTATTTATTTTAAGAATAAATAGTAAAGAAAAGAGGTGGTGGCTGGTGAGGAGATGGAAGGGGGTTATTGGGTCGCAGCCCCTGGTGGGAGTGAAGGGTGCGAAGCTCCCTCCGAGGAGATCCGGGGTCGGGAGGCTCAGTCCCCCCCTCCCCCTGTAAAAAATTTTTCGGTTACTCTCTCAAGGTCTCGGAAAGACTGCCTGCATTCCAATGGTATTAACCGATACCGAGACACCACTGTTTATTTACATGCAATGTAGTGAGACGTATGGTAGATCAAAAATCGAATTTAAATAATATTAAGAAAAAACTTACATAGTATATTAATTAATAGTATTTAATATACATTATTTTAATATGAATATTCTATAATCAAATATAATCAACATTTTATAGGTATAGTTCAATTGTTTGTTATGTTGAATATTTTAAATATTCACTTTCCCGCACACGTGCAGTAAAGTAGCACTTCACACACGGAATCCAGTGCGCAAAGTAGATCATTTGCCGTTAAGAGCAATAAATAAGCCTATACTTAAGCAACAATTTATGCGTTAATTATATATTTATATAAGCACTACATAAAGATTGTTTCATTCTATTGCACTTAATTACATTTAAAAAATTCTATTAGAAAATAACTAATTGAAATGAAATAACCAATTATTAGTAATAAAATTAAAAATATTGTAGAACTGTTATTTAGATTTTCATTATTTCCATCGGTAGATGACCGCACAGTTTGGTATTTTTGTTGATTAACTGTTGCTGAGTAAAGTCGAGATTCGTGAATTCTTTGAAGAGTATCTTGAAACGCATCTGCATATGGTGAAACACTTGCAAAGTAGTATGATCGATAAAAACAATCAAATTGTGGTTCTGCTATTCTCAAAGCTGGCGATCCATCCTCATTCACGTATATTTTTGTGATAAATTCTGCTGAAGCCATTGGTTCAACACAAACGCAATTTTTATACTTCATTGAGAAGGATAAATAATCTAAAACATTATCTGTTTGAATGGTATTTAATCGTAAAAGCTGTGACCTACGGTCATTATCGTTAAATGATTTGTTGTAATCATAAGGATTGAAAACTATTGGAATTTGCGATTTTTCCATTGCCTCCATACTGTCTAAGGAAAGTACATCTTGAAATAAATTAATGCTTACAAGTTGCGAATAAAAATCCATGGAATATGTGAAGGACATAAGTATGATACTAGAAAGTATAATTCTATCAGATGATTTCTGTGGATGTCTAGGCCTAGGAGTACCACAGAGGATTAACAGGACATTTAATAACGTAAGACGTTTCGTTAAAATCTTCAAGCAGTGCATTATGTAAATTAATACCGCAACTCCTGCAGGAATGATAATTAATCTGTCAACTAATACATAAGGCAATTTTAAATTTTGCGAATGTAGAAGTGGAACCATTGCCACCAGTTTCTCGCAAGATCGTCCTATATCTAATTCGAGGGAAGAATTAAGTTGTGGCATCACTTGTTTAGGAATTGGTATCAAAAATACATCCACAACCTGCTGTTGAAAAGCTTCATTGATTTGAAGTACAGCTTCGTGATATGTAGTGAATGGGTATATTATCAAATTACAAGAGAA
>UELU01147715.1:340-15314 GCA_900490025.1 Megastigmus dorsalis
CGTTCTATTTATGATCATTCTATCATCTCCTAAAATTTCAAGTCAATTGGTTAATTTGTTAAAGAGAAAAGTTTGAAAAACCTTGTGGGTATTTCGATGTAGTAAGGGCGGGAAATTTAAATTTTTAGTGACTCCGACGTCCCCTTAATAACATAGTAACGGTTCTGACCGTTTCGATGAAAAACTAACATATAATGATTGACATTATTTAAAACATGATAGAAAAAATTAAATTATTTAAAAAATTAAAAAATTAAATAAAAAATGCTTATACAATTCGGAAGTAACAGAGAACAGAGAAACGGCAACGTTGCACTATAGACGAAAAGGTGGTAAAGAGCAACGGGGTCATTATGAGGTAGAAATATCAAGTGAAATGTTGTAAATAAATGAGTATTATGTTATGAATGATTTGTGTGAGGTATAAATAATAATTTTTAACCCATTAACGCCCAAATGTTGATTTTTTCTACTCAACTTTCGACGCTATAATTTGTAATGTAAACATCCTGGGAAAAATTCAAAATACAGTGTTACCGATAGTATAAAGTCTCATCTTTCAAATACCTATACCAGAATTGACCTAAACTTCAAATTAAAAAAGTCATAGCTTATTTTTCGGGAAAAATACGTGATTTTTTAATTTTTTTTTTCAAAAATTCGATATTTTGAATTTGGAAAAGCCTTAGTGGGTGCATATTATTTAGACCAAAGGTGATCGGAACATCTCGTCTTTGAAACCTAGTCAGAATTTTTTGATTTTATTCATTAAAGTCGATATTGCAATTTAAGTGTTGGATATGGTATTAAATTCCGTAATTCTGAATTATATAGTACACGAAAATTTTTGCTATTAATCTTACTAGTTTTATTTGAAAGCTTATCTTTTAAACTTTAATTTCTTTTTTTAGTCGGATCTGTAGGATTTTTTCAAGCCAAGATATAGAAGATTGAAGATTTGATAATCTCAAACTACCAACCTAGATATTGTCATTTTGGTGCAACCTACGAAAATATCAGAACATGAGTTTTTTTCATTAAACTGTAATATCTTAGCTTGAAAAAATCGCACAGAATGAAATAAAAAAAGTAATTAAAGCTTAGGAGACAAACTTTATAGTGAAATTGGTTAGATTTATGAAAAAAAAAAATTTTTAAATCATATTTATTCCATATGTATTCCAAAAATTTAAATTGAAGGTGTTTTAGAAAATTAACGTTATTCTCAATATTCAAAAAGCAATATCTCGGCTTCTAATAAATAAAATATAAAATTTCTGACTAGGTTTCAAGGAGATGTTCCGATCACTTTTGATCTAAATAATAAGCACCCACCAAGGCTTTTCCAAATTCAAAATATCGAATATTTTAAAAAAAGATTAAAAAATCACGAATTTTTCCCAAAAAATAAGTTATAACTTTTTTAATTTGATGTTTAGGTCAATTCTAGCACCGGCATTGAAAGATGAGACTTTATACTATCGGAAACACTGTATTTTGATTTTTTCCCAGGATGTTTACATTAAAATTTATAGCGTCAAAAGTTGAGAAGAAAAAATAGACGTTTAGGAATAAGAAAATATCGACATTAAACAAATTATATTTCAAAATCATAATTAATGGTTTTGCTAAAACCTATAATTTAAACATTGCAGGACCTTTTCTATCCGGAAATTCCCTCCTAAAAATAAGTAAACTATCTGAAAAATCTAGAATAATATTAAAATCAATTTGCATATTACATTTAATTATACTTTTAATCAGTCTCGGTGCATCGGATATTACGTTATGAGCAACTAATAATACAGGCTTTTTCGCTAAATATAAAAATTCTTTGAAGGCCATTAAAGCGTCTTTCAATTTGTAAGTTAAAATTTGCGGCGTTGTCAATTGGTTTTTCTCTCTCGCGCGTGTTTGTATTTGTGCACACAGGTATTTCACGGACATGCTTTCAGGTGTGTGAGTACGTCAGTGGCGATCAACTTTTGTTTTTAATTGTTTACGAGCTCCGCCATATGCTGTCAAACGAATCGGCTGAGAACGACTAAGGGTCATGAACTACCTTAATAATGATACGCGGCTGGTGATGTAAGAAGCTCATTTGCTTTCACGAACTTTGCCTACTGTGTACGTTATGATATAAGTATAATGATTGGGACGCGAGCGCCTTTTTTTTAGAGCATATCTAGTAGCGGAAAGAGCAGGTGCTGCATACGAGACTTGGCTTTGTACTGTGCTGGACTTTCGGTGCTTTTGCCAAAGGTGAGGATTTGGAAAATTTTGTATTTGAATTGTAGACAGCGAATAATAAGTGTATCGATTTACGAGATGAATTACAAAAAATTATTTTGTAAGTTTTATAGTTTTTTATCAATGCATTAGAGAAGCTGTGCATTATTGTATTGTAGAATTGTTACCTTGTAAATTTGTTTAGCTCTAAGATAGTAACGCAAATCGATGTGAAATATAATCCAGGTACGGTTGCACACATTTGAAAAGGCCGATAGTCTGCAGAGAGAAAAGAGAAATTAAAATTTCAATATATTTAAACAATTGCCTCAGCATTTTCATTGAAGCTATCGAGACTCGAGTTTATTACAGATCCCAAACATTCGCTTGCATGATAAATATTATGAACTCCTGTATTACGAGTCTATAAGCAATCGCGATAAATTTTTAATGCAATTGTTGCGCGTAAGCATGTAAACTGTTTATATGCGAAACGCATTACCAGAGCCGAATGTGTGATTAACAGAAATAATGATTGAAGCACGCACAATTTGCCATCAGAGTATAAAATTGACAGCGTTTCAAAAACTTGAGTTAGTTCGTTGAATTCCTGGCTGTAAAAAAGGCTTATAACAACTTGAAGGTGGTACTACAAATATATATAAAAATTATATTTTCGACGGAATAAAATCAATGTTGTCCATAGATCAAAATATAAAGATTCACGTGTATCAATATGCAATGTGCATTATTTAATTTAATTTATTGTAGAATCATTTTAGTGCGCGAGCAATATCAGAAATCGATATTACTGTATTATTCAACGGTATTCTAGATTCTTAGTATAATTCATTATTTATGATATTTCGAAAGTATTCATTCATCTTTATTAATTTTATTCTTTCTTACTGACTACAATCGTTGACTTGGCTAACAGAGAATCCAGTGTGATCTCCAAATTCAACCCGTTCATTTGGTAAATCATGTTGAAACAAACTGGAATAAACAAAATCAAATTTCACATTTATCATTTCACTAATGATATTTAATACAAGTGCATTCTTGACTCACGTCTTTTCGTGTCGCCAGAGAAAAAAATCTTGACTGTCTCGCAACAAGAGCACGCAGTCGTCGCAGTGCAAACGCATGGCCTGTCCGTCAAAGTTTGCGTTCTGAAGGAAAAAAAGCTTCGTGATGCGTCATTTTCTGCTAGTCCAAAATTAAAAAATTTAAAGGTGAGTGAGAAAAAATAACATGAAAGGTAAATAAATTTAAAAAAGTAACAAGGAGATGATCAAACATGCAGGTCTTGGGGTTTCGCAAAAGTTTAAGGAAATTTGTTTTGTGCAGAATATGAGACACATATATCGGAGTTTTATTGAATAGGTCCGGTAAACAAAGAAATTCAGCATTCTTTATGCTCAGAATGTATACCATCTATATATATAGATTTTTATTATATATAGACATACATACTAATGCATAAAATCAATATGAATTGGTAAATATCTTGATTTCCAGGGCCTATTTAATAAAACCCCGATACATGGGTCCCATTATATTGCACAAAATGAAATTCCTAAAAATTTCAAGAAAATCCAGGACCGAAAACTTTTAATTGTTTTTATTACAAATTTTAAAAACATTAAGCAAACACGTTTGCCAAAATTTTAAAACTGTTCGTTCAATTAATTTTTATTTATTTATATTTAAAATAAATAATTTATTTTTTTTGAATATCATTTTTGTTAACACTGCCTGTAAAGAACTGCAATCAAGTAATAATAATTAAAGTTTTTTGTTCCAAACGGACAATTGAACTCAAAAATGTTACGACCCATATATGGTAGAAATGTAACAACTTGTGTCACAATATTGTGACCACTACTATTTATATATATATATATATATATATATGTAAATTTAGATACAAATTTACGCAAGTCAACTTACTAATTTTCCTCAAAACGTTAGTTCCTGCGTTACTGCTAAAACTTAGAAGAAACAATAGAATGAATGCACTAATAAATCGCATACTTTTTCGTAAAATATAAATAAATCTAGCATTTATAGAATCTTTAACGTATTTCTGTCTATGAATCGTCGCGAAATGCACGCAGTGGTAACCAAGTCACAACTGGTCTTGTGATACATTATTTTTTCGATGGTTCTGTCGCTCATATGAAAAAGAATACCATATGGGAAAAAATGTATAGAAATTATTCAGAGCATCAACGCATTCATGTTCGGGTTTGTTCACGGCGCGTAAATGTGCTTGCGCTATCGTCAAAATCGAAGCCTTTCACGCACTGAAAATGATGTGTTTTTCACTTTTTATTTTCATGCAGCACACTTGTCACTTTCGTTGCGGGCAGGAATTATTGTCTCAATTGAGGTAAAACAATGCTGTGAACGGAATTCTTTTTTACGCTCGACGTGGATGCCGTGGAATACAAAGAAAAGATAACATACAAATAATTCTATAACAACAGGATTTTTTTTTTTTTTTTTTCATTATATAGCGTATATTATAGTTTATTATTTTTATTTAGTACACTTTTATTCTTTCACTTATAAATAATTTTTATTGCACACCGTTCAAAATATTTTTAAATTTAATCAATATATGAATATCTTTTTCTCTGATACATATTTGAAATTTGAAGGCGTAGTTTATAAATTTACAATATCTATTTTTTACTGAAATTCCGAAAAGCAATAAAAAGAGAAACCTGAATTATAATATTTATTACATTTAGATATATTTTTTCAACATCACTATATAGTTGTGTGGTGAGTATTAATATATATGTAGCGATCGAAAAAGTAATTATTTCATTCAAAATTACAGGTAATTTTTATAAAAGCAGTCATTGCCAGGTACCTTTTGCCTCATCTTAATGAAGAGAAAATGAGTCAACTATACCAAAATCATAATGTATATTAATGGTAATAATATTAATAAAACTTGATAACAAAATGTATGTCATATATGACATAGCTTTCTTATCGTTTTAAATAAGACAATACTCATTTTTCAGTTTTGTTGTTGCGATAGCGATCGATCAACCATGATTTTCTACATACTGAAGAATTTCTATGTTCGCGAGGTAGCACTCAATTTTATGGAGGTATCGAAGAATGCACTAGATTTATGGAAATGTTCTTCACCTCTATGTTCCATCATTGACTACGTATTTGAATTGGATTATATTTAGCACCGCGGCTCACATGAGTTGTTATATATGTATCATATATATATGATGTTCCTGGCGTAAATTATGTACTTTACTATATATTTACTTTTTTACTTATTTAAAAATGGAATTTTAATTTTATAAGTATAGAGTTAAATGTAAACTCATCCTTGCTATAAGTTATATTTTTGATGATTTATGTTTTACATAGTGCATAGGATTTTATCAGGATTCAATCGTGTTGTAAACAATTATAGATTAACACTCATGTGATATACCATACAATTGTATAAGTGACACAAACGATATGTAGCAAAGGTATTTACTTATTGCCTCAAAAAATGGACATTTTAAATCACTAAATTTAAATGTCATCTCTATTAATTGCCATTTCTATGAATTAAATATCTTTAGCTACTCTGCTTATGAAAAAATGTTCGAAAAGAAGTCAAAATAAGGACCAAAGTTAATTATCATGTATTATTATATGGGAATTAATATATTTATTTATATATTTATATAAAGGTCGAAAATATATAAAAAAAAAACACTGCATTTTCACAATATTTATACATTTATTAATATAAATTTTTACAGTTTAATAAATTAATATTTTTATTTTTTCATTACACTTACAAAAAAATAAGTATAGTATCAGATTTGTTTCCTCATAAGCTTTTTTAATTGTATATATCGCTTACATGAAAGTTATGGCCTTTAAGTATATATTTAGCTGTAAAAGTGTAACGTTTGTTGATAAAACTATTTCTTTAATTCATAATGGTATACTTATTCCATTGGAGTATTTTTATACATGCAAAAATACTTTTATAAACATAAAATTTAAGAAATTCCAGTAGGAACCTAAATAAAACTGGAATCTAACTTTAAAAAATCTAAAAAGATAGATATTTTCAGTCAAGATTAAGAAAGTACCGATTTTATTAACCTATATTTATGACAAGCTTGTTTTCCAAATAGTATAAATGGAAATAAAATTAAAATACATCGAAGTACAGTTTGAATGGCATTCATATTATTTCCCGGTATAATTTGTACACCTACTCAGTACAGTTTCACTACCCATTATATCTTGACGAATGAAATTTGAATTGATATACATGATTTATATACACAGTGTATTATTCAACGTTAGATTTTCAAATATTTAGAATTTTTATACATCTTTCACAAGAATTAATGGACAGTGAGTATACGTTCATACATACTTAACATTTAATATAAAATGTATATAGCAATATGCTGTTGATATACCTCAATAAATTAATTATGTACATACAGTTATTATTAAAAGAACTTTAAATAATTATGTATAAAAAAGAATAATTTACTATACGGACCTATTTATACCAATGGCATAATATTAACTTACAAACTAATAAGCTCGAATATGTCTGATGTACAGACTAAACACGCACGTAAATGTATACATCTGTAAAACGTCTTTAGTAATCAAATAAGTCGCCGTCATCGTCTTCATCTCCATCGTCGTCATCGTACTCATCGTCGTAGTCATCTTCGGCGTCCTCACCGTCTCCATCCGGATCTACGGGTAGAAACTCGATTTGTCCGATTCCACCGCCGTCTTCGGGCTTTACGAGTGCGACACCGTTAGATCCGAGCCTCAGACAATCCATTCCCACCTGATATACAAATTAAAATATTTATTATGCACATTGTCATTTTTAACGCGATCCACAAAAAATAAGTATCTATTGGTTTGATAAGTTTATCTAAGAAATATAAATAATAGTTGACTTGAATTCACCAAAATTTGAATTAGTCATAAGCAGATCTTAACCGAAAATTAATGAATAAACACTAATTATTTTGCGATATTCAAGCGCAGTTGTGATTAAGTAGTGAGTGAACCTACATATACCATTGATACAAGAGATATAGTTTATTTTAAGTATACACAAAAGTATAATAAGAAATTTCAACCAAATTACCAATAGTATTACACCTACTATGCCTACACCAGTTTGCAGATTTAACTCCAAGTTTTCTCTATCTTTCAATTTTTCACCTTCTTATTATTATTATCTTACCTTGAAAAGTGTGGTGTCTTGAAATTTGCCCTCCATATTGACGCAAACGTGAACATTCCTACCTTGGAAGTATATGTTGTAAAAGCGTACACAGGCACGAACGACTGGAAGCCTTGGCACAGGTACACAAACTGGCCTCGGATTTTTACCTACAAACATCAATCGTGAGAGTTGTGCAAACACAAACGCATATAAAAATGTTATTCGCTTATCAATAGTTTAATTTTTGCACTTGTCGAAGAAAGGGTAAAGAAAAAAAATTGCAATAGTATATATATTGGTCTGTACTATTAACTATTTCGTTCCTAGTCAAAATGTGTGTAATATATATGTATAAACATTATTGTGGAGACAATTTATATTAATAATTTTGTCACTAACGTAACGCATCACGACTTCAGCTTACACCGCTTTTCTTTCGTTCACCGACTAAATCCCCCTAAATCAATGTATCCCACATCTTACCGGAAACGCTTCTCGTGTAGAGTACCCGATCGTTCATAGTGACCTTAGCCGTGAAGGCAAACTCATCGGGATCGTAGGTGACATCGACGCAGGCCTTCTGCTTCCAGAAATTCAGTAGTATACGCGAGCAGCAGGAGCAGATACCACCGCCGCAGACGCAGGGTCCCTGTTTGGTCGCCGAGACCTGAGCACCTCCGCCCGTTGTTGCGACGGCGCTACTGCTGCTGTTACCGGTCGCCACCCCTTCCGGCCCCGCAGCCTGGCGCAACGCGTACTCGAGCTCGTTCAGCTGCGACAGATCCCTCGGCATCAGCGTCCCGTTCAATGTGGCACTCGTTACCGCGAGGATCGACGCTGTCATCAGCAGGATCCTCATGTTGACTGCGCTCGGCCGCTTCTTTAGATGCCTGTCACTGTGGGTTGGGTTGGGTTTGGGTGTGTTTCGGTGAGTTTTAATTTGAACCGAGGATGGGATAAATTATTATTATTCTATAACGATTGTTTGGTGGATATAAGAAGGCTTGATGTGCCGAATGCACTGCTAGACGGAAATCAAAAATAAAAATAGCATCCTTCTGTATACGCTCCAAGCTAAACGATATGAACGGGAGATTCAATTGCTATTGTATGAATGAAGTAATTTTAAATGTAAATGTAGCACGACTATAGCAATAAAACGATTCTGTTAGAAATGCATTTTTTATTCACTTATATGAATACGCATATAGCTTCAGATTTCAATACACAATAACATATAGAGAGAAGAAACAGTTTTTTTTGTTGTATTTTGCTTCAAGATATGCCGCGTCTCCACTCGTAATTCCGGCGATGCATTTCAATCAATTTCTTATACACAAACTTCGTAAAGACTTGGTCTATAAATCTACTTTATGTAGAGCATCGACTATCTGCTATGCTGGATTGTGGAATTAGTTCGCATAACGGGTTATATGTGTATGTTTTTATTTATGTGAAATTCATATTCAATTTATGGAAATTTAATATCATCTCGTCCGATTTCTGCTATCAAAAATACTACATATAATCATAATTTTTAATATATTTATTCACGAGTAAACAAATGCAAAGAAATAATTAGATTTAAAAAAGATACACTTGAGAAGGCCTTACAAAGTTAATTTTGGTATACGTTTATGTTCATTTGAAACAACTGATTCACCAATGATTGTCCACAAGATACCAAATTATTTTGAATATGAATAAAAAATTGAGACAACTAGTGAACAATAAAGTTTATCCTCTTTTAAAAAGACTCTGTATAAATGCAGACCAACAGCTTAAGTCAAGATTACAATAATCTTTTACCACTGTTCAAATAAGACCTTATAAACTTTATTTATCGTCAAAATTTTAACAAAATTCAAAAGTTGCGTATATGCAACATAAAAGCGAACCCGTTATACGAACCCGAAACAGCCCAAAAATCCTACCGAAGACACTCATCCAAATAAAATCACAAGCACATTATACCAGTTATCGAGGAAACAGGTTTGATACTCACCACGATATAGTGAAAAAAGTTCGTACCTTTCCGAAGTGACGCCCGATTATATCCATACACCCATACAGAGAGACACAGAGAGAGAGAGAGAGAGAGAGGATGAAATACAGGAGCCGATAGGAGATGCGCTCGAAGGCGCTGGTCGCGACTCGTGGGCACATATACACATATGCGGGATGCTCGCGGCAGACGACCGGGACTTTGACTGCCATGTATCTCGGCTCGCGATCCCCGTCGCCTTCGTCGATAACGGATATATGTGTGCGGCCGTGTCTCCGACCTCCTTTTGCTCTCTCACCGCGAGAGAAATTTAGGTTCCATCAAGAGAGAGAGACGGGATATTCACGCCTTTTTCCTCCTTCTTTCTTTCTTTCTTTCTTTCTTCCGTCAAATCTATATACACAGTGTGCGTGTCTGCGTGTATATGTACCGTGTAATAGGTCCGCTTCTGTAGTCTCGTGCATTTACGAGTACGCACAAGCGGCTAAAGCTGATGCGATGGGATTTCCCTTGTATACTTATATGCTTGTGGACTCTTGGGTTTAAGAGTGAATTTGGCGAGTATATCTGCTTTGTAGGCACATTTTATTGAGTCTATTGTTCAATGCGGCAACAGTAGGAAGTTCTGGGTATGCGATCACTGCTAAAAGTTAAATAAATTACTGCATACCTACTTTAAGATGTTATACAATTTGGTGCATCACCTAGCGATATAGACGAATGAAAATGATGTAAAGGATCGTTGCAGAACCAATCAGCTATTTCATTCAATGTAAATTATTTAAAAATTACGATGATTATCCAAGCGAGTTACCTTTCTCATCATAAAACATCGCTCTATATGTTTAAAACTTATTGTTATTTTGGACTGAGTTTGAATATTTCCTTAGTCGCTTTCTCGTCATTTTTTATTCACCTAACAATTCAGCAATCTAGAAAAATAACATCTACACATACTTATCTACCGATATATCTGATTAATTTTCAGCATAATACGAATTTTATTTCCCTTGGATTATGCAGTTAGTTAAAGCAATTAATTAGTAATACTCTCCTTATCATGATATATTTTAGGAGGAAATATCTTTTTAAGTTTGTGTAACAATTTATGCTATAATAACAGGGATTACAGGATTAAAAGAGATTTAGATCAAAATGTTGCATGTATCAAATAAAAAAGCTTAATGGCAACAGACTTATCGAAAAAAATAATAATTTCTATTGATTTGTAATTGTTTGTTTGGTACTTTTTTTTCAAATGAAAATGTTATTAATTTAATAATCTATGGACCCGTATATTATACATTTGTGGTTGGAAAATTGTAATAGCAGTTCTTAGTTTGATATGTAAATATGTAAAATATGCTTTAGAAAGCTGCGTTAATGTATGCATGTATAATTAACACAAAAACCAAAGAAATTAAATAAAAAATGTGAAGCTTCTAACTGTTTATAAGTATAAATAAGATTAATGCATGAGGGTTCACATAAGACTGTAAAAATATACATATATCAACACTTTATCAGAACTTCACAAGTGGATTCAAATAATATTTAATAATTATGTTTATATACTTTTCATTATACGAAAAATCAATCATCAACCCTTTCAATTATTGCATCGATTCTAGTAAACGGCTAATAATCTTTTATTCTGGTTTGGTCCCATGATAAATTTAGAATTTCGGAAATCGATGTTTTTATTTTTAAACAAGAAGTTATAACTTAAAGGTTTCAATTGAACTATCAAATTATTTTGTGAAAATTAATTTATAAAGTATTTAATATTTATACCTTCGTCAAAATAGAAAAAGCTTGTTCATATCCCCTTCGATCTCCACTCTTCACTTCAGATTCGTATTTACAATGTAAAAATATAATGATCTCTATGTCGACTTTATGGGCCTGTTTGTATACCCCAATTTTCTATTATCTTTAAATTATACTATTATATAAAAGTATACATATCATGCAAATAAAAAAAAAATAAATCGAAAAACATCGATCCCTATATTAATGACACTTTTGAACGAGTATGATTTCATATATTTTATTAATATATATCATATATATAATTATTAGGTACATAATATAAATTAATTAAAATAATAAGATACGTACAATATAAATTAATTGAAATATATTCCAATAAAGTTGATTTTCAAGATCTATCTGTTGTGTGATGTATCTCTTCGGAAAAGATTTGTACATCTGTTTGATCTCTTAAGAGAGACGTAATATTTACAAGGTAAGTCAGATGCGTACTAAAAGTTGTAACATGTATTATTAAAGCTAATTAAGAAATGTAAAATTGCAAGTAGTAGGGATCGTGCAGTCGATCCAATGACATATAGAGTAGTTCCTCAATTCGTGAGATAATACTTAAAAACAATCGCTGCATCCACTGATTCAATTGATATTTACATACAATAACACATTGCATTGGATTTTCTTTGATTCGGACGCAGAAAGTCAATCATCGACATCCACCCCTGCAAAACTCGAAAATCTCGTCATACCATCGTGTCACCAGTTTCCGAACATTCCCATTGTCCCGCAAGAACCGCGTTGATACCCAATCATCACCTCCTATTTATCCGTACAATATTACTGTTCTCCCTGTACGAGATAAGTGTTTGGAGAAACTGGTAGCGTATCTTCGAGTTCAGGGAATCCTATGGGAGCCGATCTTGTCCTCGTCCTCGGGCGAGAGCGTGGTAACGTTCAAGGCGTATCCGTCGGTGAGCATCGGATCGGCAGGTTCAAAGTTCACGGGGTCGTAGACGTCGATCGCCTGCTGCATCATGAGCATGGGCTGGGGATCGGCAGCGGGTGCGGGAGCCACATCGTCGCCGGGCTTCGTCCAGGAGATGCCGTCCGCGCCCAGACGCACGCAATTGAAGTGCATGACGAGGAGGGGCGACTGAGTCAGACGGGCCTCGAAGTCTATGCAGGTGCGCAGATTGTTGCCGCCCGGGAGCGAGAGGTCGTAGAAGCGCAGACAGAAGTTCAGGACGGGGACGTAGGGCAGGGGGACGCAGACCGGCGGTGGATTGCGCGCTGAAACATTCATTCAGATTGGCTGGGTTATGTCGCTGTTTTATCGTTAATGAACTTTTGAGTGACCGACTAGATTGGATAGTTGACACATTTTAAATATTCAAACAAAATTTAACTATCTATAAAACCACTGATTGTACGTAAAAAAGAATCAATGTTCACACTTGTCTAAATAGACCGATAATTTGTTGCTTTAAATTAATATTAGATTACACGATATGAACGAAAAATTATCATTATATCTATCGATTGAAATAAACTTATAAGTCTTTATTTAAACGAAACTTTCATACGATAAATATATATTTTACGTTATTGTGCCATGAATAGGACTAAGCAATTGGAAGCTGTAAAGCCAGAAGATTCCTTGCTAAATTAAATTATTTGACTTGCAACTTCGTTTATACCAAGTTTTAATTAGAAAAACCAATTTTCACATCTTAAATTACAAAGAATTCTGATAAAAGTAATTTGAATTAATATATAATTTTTATGAAAAGGAGGAAGTCTACGAGATAGGCATAAAAAGCACTACTTAGACGAAACGTACAAGATCTATGTCATTATTAATAATTAGGTACACATGATGTATCTTTTTATTGTCATTGGCATAGGATGCCTTTACTATAGTCATACCCCCGTAGGTACAGGAGCATGACTATATGTATATTATCTCCAATCCATACTATTTTCGTTCAATTTTTAATATTTTAACATTTTACAAGCATAACACTTTACTGTAATTTTAATGTACTGACAAATTTTCAGCTTATTCTGCATAGTAGGAGAGAAAAATAGAGAATGTGTTATAGTCAGAAAGATTCTTATACCATAACCATCCCCTTAATAGAATAAGAAAGCTTATTACTACTAACCATACATTTTTGAAAATCTGAAAAATTTTTTTGCTACTATTACTTTTTTTATTAAAAATAAAACGTTTACAATAATTTGATTATTAGATATATTGCGAAATACGAAATATGTGTAGGAATGTTAAAGGTTGAAAAAATAGCTTTGATTATACATTTTTACTGATATTTGTGACGATTTCCTATCTAACAATGCCATTTTAAATATTTTTGATAATTAATATATGACGTAATTTGAAATATGTGTAGAAATGTCAAAGATAAAAAAATAATTTTATCTAAATTCTTTATTGACTTTCGTGACGCTGTCCATACTGAGAACGTGTATCATTTAAAGCTAAATGTTTACAAATTTTTTTTTCTAATTGCAAGCTTGTTCATTCTTATACTCGTTATTTATGTTTTCTATTGCCCAATTAGTCACAAACATTGGAGAACCGTTTTTTGAACAAAAAGAAATATTCCTCTAAAGATTGCAGAACGTGGAAGATACGTATAATGCATACACGTATAAGAAAGATTTTATTAACGTTTCAGATAAGTTGCGGGAAACTTTGATATGTCCGCTTTTCTTGTCTCCACTTTTGTTTTACGTGTATGCATCATAAAGTTCCTTTGTCAATGTTTTTGAAACGGTTTATGTAGAACCTAGAAAAAAAAATGATTGTTTTTTTTAAAAATATCATGATGCCCATTTTAGGAGTTACCATCAAGATGAAGCAACCCATGGGCATCAGAGCCCCAAACTTCAATTTTATTTGTCAATTTTAAATATTTTTTTTTCTACGTTTCACGTGTACCGTTTTTGAAACCTTTTTGCAACGTGACCAATGGAACTTTCTACAATGTTTCTGAAACGTTTCTGCCACTTTCTGCAATCTTCAAAGAAACGTTACTCCAACGTTTCATGCTATGTGGATAATTATTAAAAAATTGTATTTTAAATACGTTTTCAGTGATAGTATATGCTAATAGCTCAAGAAATATAATATTTGTAAAATAAATATAGCGCAATTGATTTAACATGAATCACTCCAATTCAGCTTCGAGTAATAAATAGCTAAGTACTTACGCATTTTATTTTCGTTTCAAGTAAGATTATTAAACTTTATTTTTGATACTTCTATAGGCATTATGAATTTTACAACATATTTAGAAATGAAATAATAATTGAATAATAATTGAATAATAATTGAAATAAAAATTGGTGTTGGTGCAGGTATTGAAATCGTATTATGTAGGTATAGATGAGCTTAAATTTAGCTAAGCAGGTCTTACTAGATACTTTCTAGATCGAATTTTTAAATGAGATAGTTATTTCAAATTTTTGCGAATAAAATTTTTTGCCAACTCCAATTCATAAAATCTATCAAAGCTACCGAGTACTAATAAAACAAATACAAAGAAATTGTAAAAAATACGTAGAAAATAAATTTCATGGACGTTTTGTTTAGCGAGGCATAGCCATTAAATTACAGGTTTGATGTTATCGCAAAGGTTAAATCATACTATATGTATATTGATCGCGAAACTGCAGCCATGAACTTGTTAGATGCA